>JACYXH010000278.1:997477-1081914 GCA_026745465.1 Lota lota | reverse complement strand
TTGCAATGTGGGGCAGGCGACTTGATGAAGGAAATAATGATTCATTCGAGAACCTGCATGAATTTGTTGACACTATTGATTATGATGCCACCTCAGTGATTCCATATATTAAGGAGCATATTTCATCACTGGTGGGATTCTTTAAAAAGTACTTCCCTGAAAACAGTTCACAATATGACTGGGTGAGAGATGCTTTCAATGCACCAGCTCCAACTGGTTTCAGCTCTGCAGAGGAGGACCAGTTCATTGATATGACGTCTGACTCCACATTGAGACTGAGGTTCACATCACAGACACTGAGTGAATTCTGGCTGAGTGTAGAGAGGCAGTATCCACTCTTAGGGCAGAGGGCAATGGGCATTCTTCTTCCTTTTGCAACATCTTATCTTTGTGAGACTGGCTTCTCTGCTGTTGCTGCACTGAAGACCAAGTACAGGTCCCAGCTAAACATTGAGCAGGAGCTGAGAGTTGCAGTATCATGCTTCAAACCCCACTTCGAAAAGCTGTGCACTGCCAAACGTGCTCATTGTAGCCATTAATCCTGACTTCCTCATTTTGATAAAAAAAATCAGCAGAAATTGTTTTATTCATTTTTGTTTTATAGGTCAAAGTGTTTCACATATTGTGTTCCCGATTTAATGTTGCTGATCAATTTGAATTTATTATTTATTTATTGATTATATTTTATTTTATTTTTCAGTATCAACTGGTCAAAAAATGTTTACAGTTTAAATAAGGATTAAAAAAAATTCAGGCAAATTGATGCACTTTAAGTCTTTTCTGTTACAGACTAAAAAACAATGTTAATAAAGTTATTCTTTGTTGTAAGTTGATCTATATTTCTCTTTTTTGGTTTTTTGTTTTCTTTAATGTTATGCAGAGGTGTACTTATAACAATTTTATAGACAAATGATACTATTTACAGTCGCGGCGGAGAGTGTGGGGGGGCGCGAAATGTTTACTTCTTCCTAGGGGGGGCGTAACAGAAAATAATTGAGAAGCACTGGCTTAACCATAAGAGGAAAGAGAAATGGTTCCTTGATGGGCTGATCAGCCTTAGAGTCCTCTTAAGCAATTGCAGTTAGCATAGTAAGAGGCTTAGTGAAATGGTAACCATGGTGACCTAGGCACCAACATACAACTGACCGTCTGCAGTATACGAGACCCAATGCTACACCTTTCATTGCTCTTTTGGTGTGTGAATACAAGTTCAAATGTTCAATGAAAACGTTTTTTTTTCAATCGCTAAGCATCCCATATGGGTGGGCAAGATTGGCCGTATTAAAAGGACTTGGTGGTTAGATACAGCAGATATTAGCAATTTACACATGCAGTCAGCTCAATTAGCTTATTAGACTTTATGATCTAAATCCAAATTAGTAAGTAATAAGATTAGCTTCTTAAAGGAGAATGCCAAGTCAATATCCTAGATACTGCTTGCTGAAGGGCTGAGAATAACAAGCCTTCTTTGTGAAAACAATTAACTAGTTTGAACGCGCTTGTTTGCTGAACAAGTGATCAGTTTACTTTTGAAGATTAACTATTCATATCACAAAATGAAAATGATAGTACTGCAGATGTGATCAAACTGGTTAAGTATGATGCAACTAGAACATTTATTTCTAAACAATTGGATAAACTTGGAATGGAGCCTTTGCAGCCAGTGATCTAAAATATGAATGCTGTACTACGATAACCAAAAGCCCCGACTGTACCTAGCCTACTACCACAAAATCATTACTATCATGTTATCAGTACATTCTGTAGAGCACTTTCTAGTACAAAAAGAAAAAACGTATTGACAATGTACATTCTGCCAATTCCACTCCTCAAAAACAATAAGGACCAACAAATCGATATCAATCTTTATTGTTAGAAATCCACGCATCAAATCATTTTTTTCCTCTTTAATCACTTTTTTTTCCATGACCATTTACAACAGTAGGGTGGGGGCAATGGAAGGGAGGGTGGGAGGAGAGCGAGAGAGATAAGCTAGACATCATGCCTTTCCCAGCAGGCGCGGTGGACTACAGGATGGGCTGAAATGAAGGTCGAGGGCGGCAGAGATACATAAAGTGCTTTTGTCAACAAGTTTATTTTTTTTAATAGAAAAAGAACCAAAACAAACGGGTTGAGGATGGTGGGAGACATTAGGTGTGGGAGGGTATAGGGTCATAACAAGGCGAGTGCATGAGGAGGGTTGGGGGTGGGGAACTGGGCAATGGAGAGGAAGAGTGTGTGGTGGGGTAATTCATCTTTGAAAAAATAAAAATAAAAAAAGCGTTCCAATGGAGAATAGAAAGTTGTGTGTGTGTTCGCTTGGTTCAACCCAGGATGAGGCTGGACTTGCCCCCGGGAGGGTTTCTCCGCCCTCCGTTGGCCGTACCGGGATTGGTGTTGGCACCTCCCGACGGGGCGGGGGGCTGTGGTCTCTCCTTCTGCTCCTCGCTCTCCCCCTCGGCATCATCGGGACAGTCTGCAGAGACGCAACACACACACTTCTGGGTCGGCATGTATGCGAAGAACCACGGCGCTACGCAGAGACATGTACACGGCCCTTTTGGAGGCAGGCAGCTCTGCAACGATCAGTGCCGTGTCTCTGCGCTACGGCGTGGTTATTCGTGGACGTGCGATACCTAGAACTGTAAATCTAGTTTTAAGGAGCACAAAAACCTGGTACAATGATCTCATTCGGATATGGGACAGGATAGTCTAGGTGTTAGGTTGTTTGGCTCCCAAGAGCAAGGTTATGGGTTCAAACCCCAATGCTTGCAGTCTTCCCGAATGCATCTTTGAGCAAGATGGGCAAACCCCTACCTGCTCCTTAATGACATGCATGTAAAAATTAATAAAAATTGCACTGCAAGTCGCTTTGGATAAAAGTACCTAATAGTAAATAATGAAACGCATGTGAATAGCTACCGAACAATATACGATTGGTTGAGTACGTTTCAACATCTCACTGCCAAGGCTGAGAGGCCCAGGAATACAGTGTGCTGTTATTTGATGAGTGACTCAGACCTGTGCATAACACCTTATTAGGTCAAAACAAAGCAGGCTTGAAAATAAAGAAAAAAAATTGATAAGTCACCATAAGCGAGTAGGAGCACATCCTTTTCTTCAACAGAGGTAGGACGGTGCAGTAATGAAATCTCAGTGCATGAAGACGGGTCTATCGTCCATTATCTTCTGAAATAGCCCTAGACTGTTGTAACTTGCCGACAAAATGTTGAAAATGAAAGTGCAACGCACTACTTTTGATAGTCAAGTACATACCTTTTCTGCACTTAAATCTTTTTAATAATTGGAGAATGGAGCTTTCTTTGAAGTGCACAGCACACACACTGGGCTAGCTGGCTAACTTAAACACATTCCTCCAGTCACATCAATAGACTGCTGGCGGTGCTTCCAATATCCTGTTCCTTTCTTTACACAGGCCCACGTTTCTATGTAGAGTAGCAAGTAGTTCTCTCTGACCACAGCCGTGAAAGACAAGTGCTCTTGATCTCTTAAACCCTGTCCTGATGCCTCCATTATGTGCAGAGAATGCTATTTTACAACACCAGCACCTGGACCTTAATAGAAGGCCTTTCCTATTGGGCATGGAGGCTGGCGTCAAAACAACAGCTGTGTGACTACAGAGGCGACCGGCCATCATAACAGGGCAAATGCATGACATATTATAGGATGTTGATTTAGGAGCCTGTTACGAACAATTGTTTGTGTGTCTTAATGAACATTTGTACGGCATCGTAACTACCTTGGGATTTTTAAGAGGACGTTTTATAGAAGCTAAAAGAAAGGGAAACTTTGCAGGACCGGTCGTCTCCACTGTGGCAATTGCAAAAAATAAAATAAAACCCCAAGTTTCAAGTTAGGGCCTAAGTGGCCTAAGTGGACGGGACAGAATCAGACATGCTCAGACAGTAATAACATCAGTCAACTTATCTGCGTCATAATACGGCTTCAAGAAGATGAAAGATTGTATGGTTCAGTAGTGCATGTGATGGCGGCTCCAACACCGTTTCATGTTTGTAAAATCCCCTCACGACAGGAATCATTAACACTGCAGCATGTCATAGTCACTCTACACGGTTACGAAACGCCACCCCCCAGTGGAGTGTCTTTTTGATGAGCACTGTGTGGGGTGGACCGAAGCACAGAGTAGCTATGACATCACCTTTCAGAAGGCAGGGAGCCTACAATTACCTGCAGTGCCTTGGGGGCCACTAAGAATGCTAACAACTGCCAACACAAAGTCATGTAGAGATCAGTCACTAGCTTTTTTGTGTGCTGTTGTTATCTTGGAGGGGTGGTGGGTGAGAAGGGGTTTAGAGGATAGGGAGAGGAGTGTCTTACCTTCACTTGCCTGGTCTTTGCCATTCTCACCCTGCAACAAAAACATGAAACTGAGACAAAGGAATCACAAAGTGAGGTGCAATGCTTGGTAGACAGCAGACTCACCAGGTCTACAAATTTAAGCAGCCCAGTAAAACATTCCAAACGTATACAACTTTATACAGCCCTACACTGATGGACCCTACCCATGTTCATAAACACAAAAGAAGGGATTGCATACAACACTCTAAAGAATACTATTCCAAATAAGGATAACACAAAAGTTGTGCGAGTCTCCACAGGGCGAGTGAGTGGCTAAAAAAACTTTAGGCGACGTCTTTCAAATGAGCCTTTCCAGCTCCTAAAAGTTGGGCCTGCTCATTGTTTTGGAAACGGCGTGAACAGGCCTACCTCCCGTCTCTGGTTCCAGACCAGCGCGGCTCCGGAGTTGTGGATGGTGGTGAGCTCGGGTTCCGGGTTCTTAGGAAAGAGGAGGGGCTGCTGGCACCGTCTCAGGGGCGCAGAGGGCTCACCGCACAGGGTGCCCTGAGGGGCTCCGGCTGGGGACACACACACACACACACACACACACACACACACACACACACGAGGTGACAAAAGGATGAGTCAGTGGTTCGACCATGGTATGTGGACACTTTCCCAGACGTTAAGCCAGTCAGCAACAAGGGCACCAGAGCAATTCCAAGACTGTGATTCACCACGATCACAGCCAGGTGGTTTGGCCAAATAAATAAATAAACTCCAAATGTGTCATAAGGGAGTAAAGTCAAACACACACACAACCAAACCGCTGGTAATAAAGTATAGTAGCAAACATCCTGAAATCCAGAGACTGCAACCGACTCAGAAAACAATGTGGACAGTGCAATGCCAAAACACACATCACCCACATTCTCCCTCTCCCCTAGCAAGGCAGGGTATTAGAGCCCAGCATTTGGCGTGCTGCGTGTGTGTGTGTGTGTGTGTGTGTGTGTGTGTGTGTGTGTGTGTGTGTGTGTGTGTGTGTGTGTGTGTGTGTGTGTGTGTGTGTGTGTGTGTGTGTGTGTGTGTGTGTGTGTGTGTGTGTGTGTGTGTGTGTGTGTGTGTGTGTGTGTGTGTGTGTGTGTGAGAACAGCTGTAGTGAGAGGGCATGGGGAGGTGGGGGACAGACTGTCCGTGACATGGGGGGGGGGGAACAAAGCCAGACAGAGAAAGGCGTAGGAGTCGCCATTTTGGACGAGAGCAAGGCTTGCTGCTTGTTAATGGACTGCAGTGAATCAGCATTGTCTTCTCACTCGAGAGAGCCACTATGCTTAGACAAAAGCTTCTTTATTACCAGGATACACATTACTTAGTCTGATCAATTAATATGGGCAATAGGAAACCAGCAAATGAGAGGGACGGGACAGGACTTAATGACAGTCCTGAGACAACAGTTGATGCACTGTGGAATCACAACAGACGGCAGGTCGACTTAACCTATAGAACCACAGTAGCTCCATGATAACACAAACCCCCAGTCACCTAAACCCTACAGAGGCCTAGGCATCAAAGCGCGGGTGGCCTTGCAGCTCCTCCTCCACCACCACCACCAGAATCCACAGCACGGTCATCTAAAGAGACAAGCTGCCAAACAGACTTGAATGTGGGCCTACATGTCGCAGATTAAACATCAGCAAAACACGACCGCCAGACTGCAGTACCGCAGTGAAAGGTGACGGTCTGGTCTTACTCTACACCAAAGAAAATGGGCGACTGAGGGAGACAGTTGTAATCAGGACACGTCTCTGGGCTGCGTGAGGGAGTACAGTAGAGCCACACAGGCCCCTCGAGGCATGAAGAGCTAGGTTTTGTGCTTTGACGAGAAAAGGTGCCACCAAGTGTTTGAGTGGTTCGCTTGAATAATGGAATACTATTAGACGCCACGATGAATTGATTTTAAATAAGTCTAACCGTTCTCGTTGGGTGGACACAAGTGAATTTACAGGGTTAAGTTGGAAAGTAAACCTGTGTGATTTAAAGTCAGTATGTTTAGGAAAGAGCATGAGAAGGACACAAACAGGGTTTTATTTGACAGGAAGTGAGAGTTCCATCTGGGATAATCATCACCACCGCTCCCCAACCCCAATTTTCCCCAGAACTGTTTCCATTATGACAAGAGAAAGAAATGTTTAACTTGTGATGCTAAAAATCAGTTACGAGGCCTAGTCACAAGAGCACGGCAGCGACACAGGGAGGGCTTTAACCTTGGAAAGGGGCAATCTAGAGCTGGTTGTTGACATATATTTGGCAACAACATTACTTACTTACAGGCATTAGTAAGTAAGTATTCTGAGCCAAAATAATTCAGAAGAGACAAATGAGAAACTAACAATACTTGGAAATCAACAATACTTCTACAGCACATAAGTCTAGGTGGTTCCTCAGCACTGGAAGTACTCCAAGTCTGTAGTCTGGCCTGAACTCACTCAAGGTAGTGCTAGTGTAACTATTTACGGGTGCAATCTACATTGTCCATGCCAGGTTGACCAGATTCTGGGAAGTTGCTTGCTACAAAAGTAGCCCATGGGCCTCATCCGCCTAGCAGCCACCATGGTTCCAAAAGCTAATTGGGTGGGAGAACTGAATGCGGAATTCCACATTTCAGTTCTCCACACCCAGCTAGCGTTTAGAACCAAGATGGCCGCTAGGTGAATAAGAGCCATTGGCTCCTTCCAATACTGTGAATGAGTTTAATGTCTCTTCCTTTTCTTGGACATTAGCACAAGTTCCAGCCTCCTCTTAGAGCACTTGATGAATCAGCCGGCCTAACCAAACATAACACATAAATAATGTAGAAATGCACAAATGGCAATAGTGCTGCACACCGAGGAAGGAATTGGGTCTGGTCAAAATAAATCTGGGCCCGTTTCCTTGGCAGAACTATATTTTGTGGGGCTGCCTTCATTTCACATTCATGGCAACTCAAGAGATTTACAATCATCTTTCAATCATCAATCCAGCACAGCACTCTTCTGTGTTGTGGATTTTCCCCATTGGATCGATAAATATATATCAAATATGCCTCCCTTACTGAGATCGAGATTTGTCGAACATATTCTGGCAATTTGTATCTGCAGGTTATAATCTATAGCCATTATTCATTGTCCTTACAAATAGAGGTGACCAAGCTTTACATCATTATACTACTGCATTACACTATAATACTGGAATCGCATTCCAAGTTCATCCAGATAGAGTTAGGCTAGATGAAATGCCTAAAAACCAGGTCGGACTCACCAGAACCAGTTGGACAACATATTGTTTAAGCTATGTAAACAGAAAAATAAGAAAAAGGCAACTTACTAGGTGGGTTGTTCCTTCGATGGGCGTGGGGGTCATCGGGCTCAGCGAAGATGTTGGAAGCCATCTTGTTTTTGCGGGGGGTGGACTCATCATCTGTGCCGAACGAGATGTTTGAGGCCCCGCCCGGTGGTCGCAGTACCCTGGTGGATGACATGAGGACAGATTGTGTTGGTTAGTGAGTGGCACACCTCCATTGTATGCCGCCCCCTGGGCCTGCCTACCACACACACACACACACACACACACACACACACACACACACACACACACACACACACACACACACACACACACACACACACACACACACACACACACACACACACACACACACACACACACACACACACACACACACACGGTGATTGGTTGTGTCTGAAAAGTCCAGCTGTGCAATCACAACTGCCACAGACTCTAGCTGGCTCATTTTACAAAAATGCCCCCAAAGATACCCTGACAAAACGACAAGGTGTGCCAATGGTTTGTTTTGACATTAATTATATAACACCCAATCAGCCAAATCGATACGTTATAACACACTTTAGTATACTCACAACCCTGAAAACACACGTCTATGGCACAGATGTAATTTTAGTGACAGTTAAGTGTGATGCATTCTCTTCCAGTATAGTCATCGTTCCATTACGAAATTAGATGGACTTTATGGTTAGCATGGTAGAAAACGCCGACAATGTCACCCAATAATTACATTCTAGAACACGGAAAGCCTGTATTCACCCGCTAAAAAGCAGGGGCCAACAGTAATTCCTCCCACTGATGGCTTCAACAAAAGGGAGTCGATAATAAGTATGGGGGCGACGTTCTCCTCCATTAATAAGCGACTGTGGAGGGCGGAGGACAGATACTGATGTGTTAGTGGAGCCACCAGCTGACACACACAGCAGCTGTCGGAGGGCCGCCTGGCGGGCTAATGGATTTCACAATCCAGCCCTACAGTGGGGCGAGGTGATGAGATAAATGCGATGTATTATTATTTGCCCCCAAATTGTCAATCGTTTGCACGCTACCGGGTTTACGGTAATATCTAAACCAGAATTCACCTCCCAGCCAGGGATGAGATCATGCTTTCCGCGAGGATTGCGGCGAGGAAAAGGCTTTTAGCTGCCTGGCAGCAGACCCCACCCTAAAATAAAGCTAGCATTTTTTTTCAACTAATCATTAGAGAAAGGAAAGTAAACCGATGTTAATATTACATAGAGTCACGCGGAGATAGGCGGTCATACATCTGAGCTACGCTGTTTAAGATGCACTGATTGTAAGTCAAGAATGGGCGGCTTTTGGGGGCCTGATTTTGGCTTAAAATCGGACTGCCGCTGGGCAGACCTCAGTGGTCGGTCGCCAGTAAAATCGAACAGCAGTTTTAGAAGAAAAGATGAACCGGCTTTAGCAAGCTCAAAGCCCCCCAACCCCTTATCATTCAAACAGTTATAACTTAACAACATTCATCATGCTCATATACAAACTATACAAATGAAATCACATTTTCTATATCTGGTTAATCTTTAGCTATTATTATTTTCCAGAGTCCGGATTCAAATCATTTTAATGAATTAGACACTGCAAAGGCAGAGGATAATGTGCATGGCGACTTCAGGGAGCATCACTTTTAGTAGTTGGGCGATAGCGCACTTACGGTCTTGCATTATTCTTTTAAATAAAGTTATATTTCCCCAGTCATTATAAGCAATAGACCAGATAGGATTAATGTAAATGTATGTAACTGCCTCGATAAAAAAGAAAGAAAAAAAAAGGTCAGAAGTAACGGTGTTTAATAGACAATTGACTGCGAAGGCAACGTTAATGAGAAAGATTACTGGTCTGGCCATTTTCAAGGATAGGGCGTTTGACTATAGGCCGTTTGATTTTGGTTAAAAAAGTCCCTGGTACGGTCAGCGGTTTGCTCATAGTGGCATACGATTAAAGACGGCCAATAGTAACTGTAGAATGGCAACTGCAAGGTAGACAGTTGTTGAACAGCTTTCTAGTGCACAGCAAAACTCCTAAAGGGTTGGTTTGTCTGTTTATTTTCTGTCCAAGTGACCCAATTAAAAAAAAAAAAAGCAGAAAGGCTAGCCTCGGGATCATAGCTCAAAGCTATAGGGTAGCGACACCAGACAGCCAACGAGATTAATTAGCAGGAGGATGGTACAGTTCAGCTAAATAAAATATAATCCCCTGGCGGTCATCGACGGGCTAGCTATTAGAATTGGCCCAACATTATCAGAAAAGCTGAAGCAAAGAGGCGTCAGCGAAGCCGAGAGGGCTGTCCGCATTGCATTCTTTTGTTTGTTCATGGAGCCTTTCCGATTCTTTACCTTGAACTGCTTTTCGCACCGGGTTCCAGTCCTTGAAAGGTCGATGTCGTCGTCATCTTTGGGATGGAATACAGTTGCCTTTTACAAGGACTAATAGCTAATTTCTAAGACTTAAAAAATGGGAGGTTCGGCAATCCTTTCCGCAGAGATGAGAAGAGGATAGACTCCACCCGACACTGAAAAACGGCTCGAAATTGTAGGCGTTTGTCGTGCTATAGCGTCCCACAAGTCCCAGCCCACTAGCGATCCGCCCGCTCTGGTTGGACAGAACAACACGGATCACCTCTCTCTGGTTGGTAGCGTGCTTCGCCAATAATGTCAACGATCAGACAGCATGATCAACATCCTGGTGCTTAGTCAGAGTTTTAGTCATTCTTTCTATTTAAAATAATGTTATATGCAATATGTTAAAATATGCTCGTGTCATTGTGTGTTATAGGGGCTGGGATATTCTTCGACCTTTAGGTAAATACATAACTTTATTTGATCAACAACTTTATCAAAAACAATAACTGCCACAAACAACTGTACAAGGAACACGAATTGGGAGTTTGGTAAAAACAGTCGATTTATTTAAACAAACATTAACTTCAGATTAAGATTTAGACTAACATGACATTTTGGCCTAGTATAACTATAAATCAAGGTGGTAATTTTTCCTACAAATTCACTACTTTATTTAGAAAAGGGGATACAAAATCAAAATTTTAGGCAGATAGACTTAATAAAACAATCTGCTCTGCAACATCCAGCCCAAAATAAATAGACTTGTAGAGCTATTTTCTCAGATGACAGCTAAGCCTAGCCTAAAGCAAAACATTCAATTAATTTCTTTAAATTCATTCTTTCCATTTGTAGTCTGTATCTTCAGAACAAGCCCTTCCAAGTCTAGATGAGGTCCAGTAACATTTGCCACAGCATGACATCAGCAAATAAAACCATAACTTAGACTGCATTATGTACAACAACAACAGCAAAGTAACATGGGTGAGAATAAAGTTAAAAAAAAACTATACAAAGGCAAAAAAAAAAAAAGGGAGCAAAATACGTGAGTTGCAAATGAGCATTTTGAGTGTGTCTGTGTTGCGATCCAGGAAAGGATGATGGAAGGAACCGGGTGCTGATACACGGCAGGGATTAAAGGAGACCGCCTGTCTGTTGCTGGAATACGTCAATTGTATCTTCATCTTCCATTTCCAACTGTCATTGGAAACAATAACAGGGGGGCAGGGTCAGAGGAGAAAACAGATCATATGGTTAAAAGCCTTAAAGTCAACCCAGCTGCTGATAGAAGTTTAAAAGCTGCTCTAGGTCTTGGTGAGATTTCCCTTTGCTCAGGGGCCTGGGAAGGCCATGTTTTAGTCTACTTTACTCATCAAATGCAACAGCATATACGTTTCCCTGCACCACATGGTCAGGCTTACTTGTGAAGGCGTATCCGTCTCGTTTATTGGCTGTCCATCAAACCGGAACCTGATTTGCCGGATGGCCAGTCCCTAGGAGGGGGTGGGGCAAAGACAAAAACAAATTAGATCAGGTTTTAAACTATTATTCATGTTAATATCGTACATAGATACAACTGTACCCAATTCTCTCTGCATGATTTCAATGTCATTTATAAATAGCAAAAAGCAAGGATTAGGTATTTGTAGGTATATCTCAAACATTTTTTAAATATCTTACACAAAAAAAAAGCTCAGATGTGTGATAAAACAAGAAAAACAATGTGATGGGGGGAGGATGTTGGGGCAGGATGTGGCCAAAGAAAGACTTGCAGCCCTATTTCCAGTGCGCTCTGAAGGGTTAGACAGATGCTCTGTGTTCTATGGGAACAATCCACTGTGAGATAAAGCCCAGACTAGACAGACCACAACACATGCACTGATAGGGACTTCCATCTCAACTGAACTCTCTTCATGTGGTGCCTGTCCTGTGTCTGACCCTTTTTTTTTCCCTTCACCAAAAGAACACAGGAGCAAGAAGAATAATAACATAATAATAGATTTTATTATCAAGAGATAATGCTTTGTTAGTGGTCACATAAGGCTGTTTTCACTTTTATTACTGGACCATAATATCCTATTTGATGCCACAAACCTGGACAGGTATTGCTGGTGATTTTCACATATTGTATGATTAAATATCAGCATAACAAAAATATCAGGTTTTGATTTGTTTTAAATATGTGGAATGGATTTAATAAAGCATTTAACAATTCATTTTTCTTGCTCATTGACCGGACCGTACTGAAAATATATGTTTTCATAGATTCTGATGCATCCACATCGACCAGCTCCAAATATGCAGTAGCGGCACAGCAAAAGGCAGAGAGTGTGGGGTTGAGTGAGGCTGGATCAACGACCTACAGGATGGAGGCTTGCACAGCTCTCTGGATAAGAACGCAGGATTAAGATGTTGACATCATAATGTTATGGTTCACAGGCATGATTATAATCGTTGTCTCTGCCAAAAGTTTTTATGGCGAGGCCATGTGGTTTTTAGTCTGTGAACATTTTTATTATATATTTGATAGAATGAGTACATATAGATTAAATGTATTATATTCATCAATGTGCAGTACTAAGGCGGACTGGGGGCTTTCTGTGTAGAGTTGGCATTTTTTTCTCCCTGTTGGGTTAATGCAGTGGTTCCCAAACATTGTTTGTCATTTACTTTACTACTCTTGGGGAAAGTATTTGTATTTCGGGGTTCTCCAGCGCTGCTCGAGAACTTGGCCATATGAACCATGGCTGAGGGCCGTGATTACATATATTTTAGTTCTTTGCATGGCACATCGCACTTTGGTGCACACTGCATGCAGCCACTTAAATTGTATCAGTAGTTAACGTGCTTGTATACAGCACTTGTGTGCAATACATTTCTTATAGTTCGTTCCACCTGTGTTTTTTGTATACATTCTGATAGCTTTCCCCTAACTACAATACATGAAGTTCTCCCTTCTATCCCATCTCCCTGCGCACCCCCTGAGCCTCCCAAGGGAGGAGCGCCTCCAACTTTGGGAAACACAGAGTTAATGCTTGGAACCATGACAGTAGATTAATTGCCAGTGCTCCACTGAAAATGTCTCATCACGATGTGTCCCAACTGTTTCTTTAAACATTGAAAACAATCAATGTACAAAGTTGATGCTAGCGTTCGCCATCCAGCCTTGAGGTCTAACGATTTTGGGCAGTGTTTCCGAGCTCATTCAAACATGATGCTTGATGGACTTCCTACCCGGAGTCAATCTAGGGGTGTTGTACTGTTTTAATACTGCTAAATGTATTAGGAAACAAGAAAATAAATATTTCAAGAGCGTAATGGGTAGGATTGAGCCCCTCCCAGTTAGTAGGCGGGAGACTTTCTGACTTAAAAAAACTCACTGACATTGTTCCTTCTAATCTAACTGTGCAATTGTGTGACGGAACTAGCGCAGCTCAGCTGGCTGGGTGGCATGAGTGGGACGGGTTAAGGGAGTGTCGATAGTAAGATTCATGTAAACAAGGAGAGAGTTACGGGTTGGCCGGCATTTTGTATTTTAAGAATATATCAGTAATAGGTTGTGATGTTATTGATAACATTATTGAAATCCCCATCATTCAGCTTTGACTACAGATATGTCCAGGTTATTTTAAGCTACCAGCCAGTTTAAATGTTACAAATAGCGACTTTAACTTGTTCCAGAAGGTAGCCCAATCATTGCAGCTTATTGCACGGTATAAAGTATACCGTGCAATAATACTTCATCGTATGCTGTTCATTGTTGATTAAACCAATTTTGCTGCAGTTATGTCATTTATACTTCTTTATAATATTGCTCCCCATGTGTTTGTTAAAATTATTTTTTAACTGAGGCAAGTTTTGTCTCAAGAATATCATTGGCCAGGATGACCTTGAGTTATCCTGGTCATTTCACATTGCTAAATAGGATACTCAAGGGCACTGCCCGAGTAATGAATCTATGTCACTACTGTCATTTCCAATCACCCATTATGTATTTCTAGTGTATGTAAATGTGTAGCAGTCTTACCTGTCTCTCGCAGTAGGCTTTCATGAGTTTGCTGAGGGGGGTGTGCCTTTTAATCTTGAACTGAACCACAGAGCCATCCTGTCCTGCTACCTTCAGGTTGATGTGCTCGCTGCTTTCTGTTTTCACTCCTTCCTAAAAAAATTAGAGATAAATCATAAAACATGCAAGGGGTTATTTACAGCTTCATTATCATTTTGTCAGCCAGCCAATGCTGTTAAGTGTAGAGTAAAGGCAGGCCAATGTAGAAGATAACTTTATTGTTTTGTCATACCGACATGAATCGGTGAATTATTTTACCATTCAATTGAATAAATATAGGTGTGACACTTTCATGAGTTAAGAAACAGAGGATTTCACAAAATGATCACAGTCACAATGAGATGAACATCACAGGCAGACATACATTGTCTGAATAAGAGAAGATTAGGTATGCATGTAGGCGCGTATATTGCCCCATTTGATTACGGACCGCCAACCAATGCGCTCAGTGGTGTTGCTTTTCCATGAACATCATATCTCCAATGAATAAATGAACGAATGCTACATGCATGCTGTAAGAATAAGTATACTTGATTAATGCCAGAGGGGAAATTAGGTAAACTTATTCTTACAGCATGCATACCTAATTGATCCATTAATGCTTTTAGTAACGTTATCTCATTTTACTAAAGGAAACGACTTGTGGAGCCCATAGAAAATGAAGGAGAATTCAAAGTAACTTTTCTGAATGTTAGAATCAACAAAACAAGATAGGGCTAACAGTAGGGAGACTAGTCAACTACGAGACAACGACTATGCTAATAGCCGCCATTCATTCGTTCATTTATTCATTGGAGATATGATGTTCATGGAAAAGCAACACCACTGAGCGCATTGGTTGGCGGTCCGTAATCAAATGGAGCAATATACGCGCCTACAAATGCGCGTTCACAAGCCTTCCGGTGTATTCAAGTAGGAGTTGATTTTTTTCTGATCACAACTTCAAATAAGACATTGTAAGAATAAGATGTCAACTTTTCACTTAGACCATAACCTTATGATACAGGCAAATATGTAGAGCATTGGACGCAATATTCAGAAACTCACCTTAGGTTTTTCATCAGCCATGGTTACTCTTTTTGCGCTTCTCTACGCTGCAACACAAAGAATACGGGTACGCGCACGTGCTCGCTACCGCTTACATTATTCGACAAGCGTGCGCGTCCATGCGTCCGTGCGCGTCCACTGTCGTCGTATGTGAATGGCTACATCAGTCACGTGGTACAAAGCGCAGTCTAGTTGTGGGCGGGATTGACTGGATGCGCGGCAAAGAAGCTTTCATTAGCACGTGCACGCGCCTTTCTCTTTTCTCCCCTTTATTTCAATTTATTTCAAACGGAGGATGATGTAAAGTGTTCTTTTGTTTTAGAATGGGCATTTGACATCGATCACATGCTATGTTTGTCACAGTTCTCACGCAGTAAGGACGTGAACATATCGATTTCAGGATGGTTTGATTTGAGTCATGATTTGAGTAGATCCCAGTGGCCATCTTGTTTTTCTTAATGCCATGACCACTGCAAATGTAGAACAAGGACAGTAGAGATATTACAGCATAACGTAATATCTATATAATGCAGTATCTCCGTTTTTCACTTATCTGTATAAGGATCATGTCAAAGGAAAAACATAACAAAAAATGTTGTCATATGAACAAATACTGAAAATAAATTGTGATTTATCGTGGTTATAAAAAACATTAAACGAATAGCGAATATGTCAGCTCTCTATTCATTAAATGAGCGTGCTCAAGCAATATTCAAAATAAAGATAAAGATGAGAAACAAATACATTTCAAGTTGTTTTTAAGCAGGCGACGATAAACTCCACATGACGTCACCACGACATGCGTTTGGGGTCCTTGGACTGAATCTTTGAGGCGGGGAGCGAGCAGCACTAGTAGTAACGTTAAATGTCATGAAATGTAGTTGTGTTTTACAATAGTCCGTAAATATTCCCAAGGCAATTAACAGTTTATTGATCTGATTAGTTTCAAAATGGAGGAGTTAGACGTTGAGCCGACAACAACTGTAAGTCGAATACTTTTTCTTTAGCGGTGTGGCTGTCTGAATGGCATGGCTAACTTAGCTAACAGTTAACAGTTACCAAAAGTAACGTTTAAACACGATCCGCTGACATGCATTTTCAGAAAGGAAACGTGTATTGCAATTATTGTGTATTGATGCGCTCACCTTTTACAAATATGATGATCAATTCCAGAACATCCCGGCAGGTGAAGGAAATCATTTGGGTTTTGTTTGGGGTCCTGGAGACATATTGGTGTATGACACTATCTACAAAGCATCAGGTATGTGATAGATAGTTACGCTTCTTACAATCGTCGATATCCTCGTCACTTTATCACCATACCTTTTACAATTTCTGTTTGTCAGGCGCTGAGGGTACATGCTCCCCCTTCATCCATGAGGTTAGGAAAGATGAGGACATCTACTCTCCTATTTTACGCAAACTCTTTAATGAATCCCACCACATCTTCGTCGGACTGCAGACCATTAGAGAGGACCTGCCTAACAAAAACAAGAAAACACAGTAAGATGCTCGTTGTGTGTGTGAGAGCGATAACGTTAGTTATGTTTGTTAAAACTGTCATCACAGTGAGCGACTCATGGCACTCCTGTTCGTTCCCCTCAGGTTCGTCAGCATCAGTAAAAACTACAGATCAGTTATACGAGCGTGCATGGAAGAGCTACAGCAAGTTGCCGGTATTAACATTTAAATTCAGTTTATGTATTAAGCCTTGTATTTTATAATGCATTTCTCTCATATTACTGGTATATATTTTAAATATACTCTTGTTTTCCACTTTTCCAGTATTAACACAAGATGCAGAATTGGCCACACAGTATGGAAATCAGGTATTGTTATGTTTAGGTTTAACACGAGGCCCCATTAGCTGATATTTCATAATTGTATGGTCTACTTGTTACCTCAAAGTAGCTGCTAATTTACCCTTTTTATAGACAAATTGCCAGTTGCATTCTGTTGCCATGGGAAACCTTAAAAGGATATGCTTGTATTTCATGACAGGTGTCAATTCTCCTGGCTATTGAGCTGATCTGGAATCTGTGTGAAGTCCTGTTCATTGATGCTGCCCCAGGTTAAAGTCTGCCCAACCTATTATTTAATTTCTCTCTCACGCTCACGTGTGTTGTGCATATATGGTTATATATTTCTCTTATGTTTTTCTTTCTTTTTTGTTTTGTTGCTTTGTTATGATAGCTGTGGTAAGCTGTGGTTGAATCAACACTAAACAAGCTAGACAATTCCACTATGTATGAACAATCTGTGATTTTAAAGGTTAAATGTGTGTTTCACTTAGGGGGGTCCCTTTTGCTGCACCTGCTGGACTGGGTGAGGCTGCACAAGGCTGATGTGGATGAGAAGGCTCAGGAGGTTCTTCAGAGTGAAAGCCCTACTGAGCACCATGACTACTGGGATGTGGTGAGTACAACTAAAACACACTTCACAGGTTAGCTTCATTCATACGTTCTACAGCATAGATTTAATAGTGATAGGATAATTACTTGGTTCATAGTAATACATTATAAATTGTATCATGTTCTAGAAGACCAATTAACACGTTCACTCCCCTTTAAGTTAACACTCCCAACACAATGGTATCTTACCGGCGATAAGCTATCAAAGTATCGCGTCATCTTGTTGTCTCTAATATGACATAGTATACTAATACAGTCATTTGGTGGGCACTGATACGATATTTGCTTATATTCTTAACAATGGTGGCCCCAGTCAAACCATCCCCTAAACCTGGCAGGGTTAATGTCATGTCTAGCAGCCGAGCTACACAGGATGTCCTGAATGACCACCGCTACCTCTGCTACAGGTGCTGAGCTACATGCTGCAGGGCAGAATGGATGAGGCCAGACAGATGCTGGTGAAGTGGAGCGCGCTGAAGCCGGCTGCCAGAAGCATGTACAAGCAGATGGACAACCTGCTCAGCAAGATGCCTGTCTACAACGTACGGCTCACATACTTAACATGCTCCTCAGCATGGTCTCAGTCATGTTATAGAGTCATTATATAGTCTGATTTTACCTCACCAAATATAGTTTCAACCAAGTGTTGCCTGGTCACCTCATCCAAATCAATCTCCATTCACATACTCAGAAACTCGAGTCAGCTATCACAACTCTCCTATAGCTTTCTAGTTGCTCACCCTTGACCTTTGCGTACCCCCCCCCCCCCCCCCCAGCCCGGTGGAAACCAGACACTGACAGAGTTTGATGTAAAATGGAGACACTGGCACGACGAGGTGGACCATTGCCTGCAAGACAACTCCTTCGCCAGTGACCCCAACCTGGAGCTCATCTGCAAGGTCAGAGACCTCTCCTGTGAATGCAGGATTCCACATTCTGTTCCCCAACCCAGCTAGTTTAGAAACGGCCTACTAAGTGGCAGCCATGGCGTCTGTTTGTGAAGCTCATGTGTAAGAGACAAGCATGTAGTTCCTCTCATAGTCTTGAACTGGTTCGCGGTAGGTGAATGAGGGTGACCCGCCACCATTCTAAGTAAAGGAAGAAATGTGATCTTGTTCCCGTAAAACAAAGCCAATATATTGTTTTCTTCGTTTGATATCTGGCTAGTTCTCTCAAACAACGGCGCAATCTGATGAAGGCAAATCTTTCATGGATGCTACGTCTATACAACAGTCTTATAAACCCATGTGGTGCTATGCATACTTGGGTAGATCTTGGTGGGGGACGAGGATGCCCTACTGGAGCAGAAGGACCTGCTCAGCACCTGGTATCACTTCCTGGTCACCCGCCTGCTCTTCTCCCACCCCACGGTCAAGCCCACAGAGCTGCATTACTATGCACAGGTACACGCTACATACACTACTCTTAGTGAGTTAGTGATGGTCTCAGTCATTTAGACTGATTTGTAGTGTGTCATTACCAATATTATTATTTTTTTTGAATTATAGACTCATTAGTTGATTCAGTTACCGACACTAATTCAATAAAATTGTTTATAGTCTTATAGTGGTATTGTATGGAAATGAAAGATATTGCCTTATCGTAAATGAAAGATGAGAAGATTCTGATTATTATAATATATATATTTTTTACTGGATTGGTGTGTTTTGTAATGTACTGCCTTTGGGAAAAGTTAACCTAGTGTGTGTATTGCAGTCATGCCTGGCCATGTTCGACTCGCGAAGCTCCCCAGAACCTCTGGACAGCATCTTATTGGCTGCATTTGAATTTGACATCCACCAGGTCATCAAGGACTGTAGGTAATGCCCACATACAGACACAAACGCAAACTAACTATCAACAAGTAATGTTCAACCACGCAGTGTTTCTGTCATATGGGTGTATAATTAAGTAAAACATTGCATTGTTTAAATCATTTGTGTACTCTCGCAGCATTGCCCTCAACAACTGGTGGTTTGTTGCACATCTGACGGACCTACTGGATCACTGCAACCTCCTGCAGTCCCACAACCTACAGTAGGTGGTGTTTAATGTTGTGTCTATTTTTCTTTAATTTATTTTAAACCACATGGTACAAAAGCACAAGGCCAGAGCTCAATCAATTGGGGCTACTTTGCAAAACAACGTAAGGTTTGCACTAAGAGCTAAACAGGAGATGGAGACGATTTATGGATATCATTCTACACACCAGAATGATGCGAGGAATACACAATTTAACACTTATATCAATAAAAATTTAAGATTGCTAACATTTTCTCTTGTGCTCAGTTTTGGCTCGAACCTGAGGGAGTTTCTACTTCTGGAGTACGCCTCGGGTCTGTTCACCCATCACAGGTAACAGGAAAGCACTATTCACTCTGGGTGGGCTTCATGGGGAACCTTGTATGTGGTGCTTATATGGGAGTTAATGAGGAAAAAAGATATCCCTCAAATACGATGTTATTCATATTTCTTTTCCAAATCAAGCAACCATTTTGTGTTATGTCACTTTTCTGGCTGGGTCGAGAATTTGTATTAGAATTTCCTGTGTGATTTTGTGTTTGACTTACTGAATGTGTGTATGTAGTCTGTGGCAGCTGGCGGTGGACTACTTTGACTACTGTCCCGAGTTTGGCCGCGTGTACCTGGAGCAGCAGATTGAGCATGTACCCCTGGATACGGAGCGCAAGGCTCTCAAGGTCCTCAGAATCTGTGAACAAAGGCAGATGTCCGAGCAAGGTTGGTCTCTGTCTGTCTGTGTGTACACACCACCATTATACACGTACATTCAATGGCAGAAAGGCCAAATTCACAGATAATCGTCACACAATTTCTAATTTCACTGACCTTGTGGGGACCTTCTTGCGGGGACCGTCTCTCCCAAGTGCGGAGCATCTGTAAGATAATGGCCAAGCGGGCGCTGAGGAACAACCGGCTGGGCTCTGCTCTTTCCTGGAGCATCAGGGCCAAAGACGCCGCCTTCGCTACACTCATATCAGAGAGGTTAGTGCATGCACGTGAATGAATAATGACAAATACATGGGCAATAAACTCCATAGCATTGCCACTCTTAATCGATTACCTATAATAGTATTTAAAGATTGTGTGAGCAGGAAGTGGATTTATGGCTCGCTACAGACCCATATCCTTCCCATCCTGGTTAGACTCAAGAATAAATGCTGATTTAAAGAAAGCCAACACTGCAAAACAAAGACTGTAAAAACCTCACTGGCGCCGCCATTGTTAGATTTTTGTAACCAGCAGTGGAAATGGTCCATATTTGGCAGATTGAGGACAGGAATTGAATGTCATCGAGGTAGTCAAAACTAGTTAATATTAAATCAACTCTATAAAGCTAGGGTAGGCTAGATTTGGAAGTATCCAACCGAAAAAATCCCACCCTTTCCTTCAGGCCCTCCATGACCACTCCCCCAAAACACATGAGTAGCTTGCTAGCTTTAGAAATAAGTCTGCCTAGCCTTGTGTTAGACTCCGGTCATGTGCAGTGAATGCATGGGTGCAGTGCACGCAGGTAGCCGGGTAGGTAGGTAGACATACAGGTAGGCCATCCAATAGTTTCCTTTGGGCTGAATGAAATGATAGGACCGGCTTATTACAGGCCTGTGACAGCCACAGATACCAGATCTTTTTCTTTTTTTGTCAGCACCTTTGATTTATTGATTGATGGTGTAGTGAGAATTTCAACAAAATATAAGAATTGCTTTTAAAATAAACTGCATACACTAGTTTTAATTAAATAAAACTGTCGAACGGTTCCTCTCAAAATACATAATATGGAGATGAACTAGCCACTGAGATCCTAACCGAACAAAGAATTATTTGTTTTGCTTTGTATTACGAGTCTTTTTGCATCCAACCAAGGAGAACCAGCTATAGGCCGTTAAATTAACTACACGTTAGTCGCTTCCCATGGCTGCCGCTTGTGTGGAGCTCAGTGTTTCATCAAACTGACAGCTAGATTACATTTTTTCACTTAAAACAATTCATAATATGACTTGTATAATATAAAATATAATTTGGTATTGATAGCCTAGATGTGGTTTCAAACATGTATTCGAAGTGACTGCTTCATCTGCATGTCCAGGACTTGCAGCCCAAGAAAGTGTCCTTGTTATGGCTACTTGAGGCACATGGGTGTATCTGGGTCTCAGAATGTATGACTTGTAGCTCCTTCCCATGAATGCACAGCATTGTGTAGGTAGGGCATGCTCCCTTCTCTCCATGAGCTTTAAATTATGTGTGTGTGACAGATTCCTGCAGGACTACTGCGCCAGGGGCACCTTCTCTGATCTGGACCTGATCGACAACCTGGGGCCGGCTATGTTGCTTAGCGACAGGCTCACCTTCCTAGGTAGGTGCACCGAGCCATGGTGTTTTTGTATGATCTGGTCATTGTACCTGTCTCATAAGGTTGAATGCATCTTCACATGGACTTTAGGGAACATTCAAGTGCATTAACAGTGTCCTGGCTGGTTCCCAAGAGCCATTCTTGGACTGTCACATGATGCACACAAACAGTCTTTTAATCGACCTTCTTGATACACCAGCATGTGATTCTTTGTGACATTTGTGATGCTTTTGACTCTGATATTTGGGAAAAACATTTAACACAAAAGTACTAGATTTTATATATAATCTTGCATCTGATAAGATGCCACTGCCTTTCCAGCATTAATAGACCTTTGAGTCCAAGAAGTAAAAAAAAACATTCAACGGCATTAATTATGTGGACGTTTGATCTCAATCAGCTTTGATCAGAGATTAGATTTTAACCAGGTCAACCAAGGTGTGTGTGTGTGTGTGTGTGTGTGTGTGTGTGTGTGTGTGTGTGTGTGTGTGTGTGTGTGTGTGTGTGTGTGTGTGTGTGTGTGTGTGTGTGTGTGTGTGTGTGTGTGTGTGTGTGTGTGTGTGTGTGTGTGTGTGATAAGTGCATCTCAAGAATGTAGACTGATGTGTGGTTTTGCAGGAAAGTACCGTGAGTTCCACAAGCTGTACGGGGAGAACCGATTCCCGGACGCCGCCAAGCTCCTCCTGTCCCTCATGACGGCCCAGATCGCCCCGCGCAGCTTCTGGATGACCCTGCTGACTGACGCACTGCCCCTGCTGGAGCAGAAAGAGGTCAGACCCCTACCCCCAGGACATCACTCTGAACATGTTGCATTGATGTTTAACAATCAGTCAGAAAACACAGGCACACACTCACAGCCAGCAAGCATCTAATTTTAAAGTTGATGAAAGAAATATATTGAAACTTATTTAGCTAATATGCGATCACTGGAAATGTAATGATTATCCAACTCCCATCAAAACAGGCAGTTTTTCGCAGTTCTATTAACCCTAATAACTGGCTGGTTTGAATTCCAAGTTGAACGTGATTGGTTCTGTCTGAATAAGTACAGCTGTGAAATCACAGCTGCCACAGATTGTAGCCGACTCATTTTACTGATAAAACATCTCCCCACAGATACCCTGACCAAACGACAGTGTGCCACTGGTTTGTTATACTTGAATTATAAAACACCCAATCAGAAAACTGTTATAACACACTTACCAGCCATACTTCCAGGAAGGTTCTTTCTACCTACCTATGTATGCAGTCCCACCGGTGGCCCTTTTATTATGTCGTCATTACAGCCCCTGGGGTGTGTGTGAGTGACACTCTGCTGCTGTTATTCTTATTGCAGGCAATCTTCTCAGCGGACCAAACCCATGAGCTCATCTTCTGTCTGGAGGAACTCACTTCCTCACCCATGCAGGTACACTCCTCTCCACCACCCCTTCACAATGCTCGGTCTATACAGATGGCTCAGCCCGGCACCACTGGTCGAACACTAGTTAGTCAAGCACATGCTTTTCTCCAAAGCGACATAGTGAATTTTAGATGCATTTAATTTAGGTAGGGGTTAGGTATCTTGCTTCATATCCTAGAACCTTTTTTGGCTGAGAGCGACCGTTTGAATTTCACTTGATTGATAGATGTTGTCTAACACGTTATTTTGAGGCTGCATTCATAAATACATACATGTATTATGCCCTTTGGTGGACGCTTTTATCCAAAGAATACACACCCTTACCATGAGTGGCCCAAGTGGGAATCATACCCCTAATGCCAGGCTTTACCAGTTGAGCTAGATTGTATATGATATGCAGTGTAAAGCAGACCTCTGACCTTTCAGGATGAAGACATGGAGGACAAGGTGGAACTGCTGAGGCTGGCCCTGGCTAGGAACCTGGCCAAGGCCATTGTCAAAGAAGGGACGGTGGAGGTCTGAAGACTAGTTTTTCAGCTGAAAGCTCTTCGTCTTTTTTTCCACCCCTCCCTGTTGTATTGTTTTTCTACTGTATATTAAATCAAGTGATTGAACCATGCTTTTTGATAATAAACACTTAACCACATACATCGTAACAGATTTTGGGTCCTTACGATGCACATAACAAATGGGAAAAGTGCAAGGAGGTAAAAACAGTACTCACCCATTGAAAGTAATTTATTATTTCATGCTGCATACAATTACATTATATACAGACTAGTCTCTCCACACTTAACATGGACACGTGACTTGCACGGATGTTCACACCTATTTACACTACACACACACACCTAATCCACACAATGTCAGCAACTGCCAGAGAGGAGACTAAATGCTTTAAGGGAGGCTCAGGTAGGACAGCCCATAATGATTCTACTGTTGCAGTTGGCATGACAACACGAGGACCTAGTTTTTAGATTACACATTTTGGCTACTGTAAAACCAAAATTACTGTCAACGGCTGTTTTTAAGCAATACTGATTACAAATGAAACCGCAAGTTAACAATTTCTGGGCACATCACTGCCATTGAGGTTTCAAAAAGTAATTCCAATTCAATGTAATAAACCGGTGATAGTGGATCATCACAACTCGAGAGCAGAATAGAAATGCAGAACTAAAGTGCTGTAGAGTTATTTTTCTCAGGCATGTTAGTCAAGATTCATCAACAACCTTAAGATATTCATTAGACATCACAGAATGTCAAAATGATGCAACAAGTTCTAAAATACAAAAACGGCTCAAACACTTGATAAGCACCAATAAAAAACGCCACCACATAAAATAACAAGCTAGTACGCTTTTCTCTACAGCTTAATGCCCTTCACTCATCTGTCCCAACATTTTTTACACTTCACAAGTCCATCCGTAGCACTTTAATTAATACATTACTTGCTCATTTGTAATTCAACATATATAACAACTAAAACAAAAAGGTTAAAAGTGCTTGTCTGAGTTGACAGTTTGCAGACACTTCTCTGTAAACCTCATAACAGTTCAGGGTCTGTAAGGGGAACCTGAATAGTTAAGCCGGGGTGTATGTTTTCTTCAGATTAAAAACGGTCTCAAACCACAACATTACTGCTTGAATGCAAGTTTGAAAATAAGCAACTTGTACATGAAGCAAAGCGAGGGGGCGTACCATACAACATGTTGGCCTGTTGTGAAATTAATTTCGATAACTGGTTGGCGGATCATATCCAAGACTACCCAAAACATTAAGACCAAACCACTGGATGGTACCCTCATCACTAATCACTGCAGTTTCCCTCCATGACAATTTGAGCCAAAGAGAAACAATGTGTTTTGTTAGAATGCTGAATATTGTTAAGTTTTTGCCATATTGTACCTCTTGTACAGTTAGCAGTAAATACAATTTGTATTTGCCCCTGTGGGGAAGAGATCATGGCCAGCATAGCCCTTTGGTTTTTACAGCAATGTACAGTATCTAAAACTTGTTCGCACTCTCTGCAAATAGCATCTGGTTAGTCAAATAATAAGGAACGATAAGCGAAACAATAGCAGTGTGTATCAGCAAAGATCACCTTATGAATCTCTTGGTTTCCCCTTATTCTCCTGGGAATACATACAACAGAAAACACCCCTTGGATGAGCCTGACATGGTACGGCCCAGCAGTGTGCGGAAATAGGCCAGAGGGGGATGCTATAGTTGACCCCACGTCTCGGTGGGGGGGAACTGGTCTATCTCTCCCGCCTCGTTGCATGGGTGCTCACCCAGAGTGAAGCCCAGCTTGTAGCGTAGCCGCACCTTCTCCTGTGAACCCACGGGTGGTATTGTAAGTGGAGCTCATCATCCTACTTCATTTCAATAGTAAAGAGTAACAAAACACCCTGTTTGAGCTAAAATGGGAGAATAAAAAAATAAATAAAATCATTTGACTATCGACTGACAGTTGCTATATCGTGATGTCATCAGCGATTATATAAGTTTAGTTTTTTCTTTCCCGTTTATGGATATAATTGTTTTATACTTACATATTTACATATAACAAAGGAATGGTTTGGCCAATCAGAAAAGGGTTTGGCCTGCATGTGATCGGCTCCTCAACGTTTTTAAACTGTGTATTTGAGTGGAGTCCAAGATGTTCCGTTAGAAAACAGCAGCTCTAACTCTCTGTATTACATGGAATATTCAGTGTAAATATCTTCCCAAAAGCAATACACATTTATATGCAGGTAGCCCTTATAGTAACTATGATAGTGTTCAGCATTATCGGAACCTATAGTAACTTTGACAGTCATTATCAGGCTGTGTTTAGGGTGACCCATACCTTGGCTGGGTTGGCTAGCAGCATTATGAGACTGTCTGCAGGGGGACCCATACCTTGGCTGGGTTGGCTAGCAGCATTATGAGACTGTCTGCAGGGTGACCCATACCTTGGCTGGGTTGGCTAGCAGCATTATGAGACTGTCTGCAGGGGGACCCATACCTTGGCTGGGTTGGCTAGCAGCATTATGAGACTGTCTGCAGGGGGACCCATACCTTGGCTGGGTTGGCTAGCAGCATTATGAGACTGTCTGCCGGGGGACCCATACCTTGGCTGGGTTGGCTAGCAGCATTATGAGACTGTCTGCAGGGGGACCCATACCTTGGCTGGGTTGGCTAGCAGCATTATGAGACTGTCTGCAGGGGGACCCATACCTTGGCTGGGTTGGCTAGCAGCATTACTAGACTGTCTGCAGGGTGACCCATACCTTGGCTGGGTTGGCTAGCAGCATTACTGGACTGTCTGCAGGGTGACCCATAACTTGACTGGGTTGGCTAGCAGCATTATGAGACTGTCTGCAGGGGGACCCATACCTTGGCTGGGTTGGCTAGCAGCATGATCTGGGTGATGGAGGCCGGGGGGAGGATGGGGTTGAAAGCTGCCAGCTCTGTTCCAGACGGAGGCTGGAGCTTCACCTTCATGGACTGTGAAGCAGGTTTTGAGGGGAGGAGATGAACATCATAAAGTCAAGGTTTGGACCGGTGTTCAGCCAAGGTGGACTTAATACACGTTACACTGGACTTAAGTTATGTCTAACACGCAACTTAAATCATGTCCTGGAGACTGGATTTTATATATCAGTATAGGGAAAGACCTAACAAAACACTTATATTGTGCGTCTCACTGTTTCCAAAGAGTGTGAACAAAGTTTCAATCCCAGCCATTATTTGTAAATTGCAAACATAGACTATACTCCTTGTACTCCTTGGCAGCGTAAACAGCGACAGTGAGGCACCGTTTCAACAATCATCTTCTAATGATCCTATAGTTAGTAGTATGCGTCTGTGTATGTGTGTGTGAGGTTTACCTTAGGAACAGCTGCCTGCAGTACCACGTTCTGGACAGCCGAAGGCGCTGTGTTC
Source organism: Lota lota (assembly GCA_026745465.1). Taxonomy (NCBI): domain Eukaryota; kingdom Metazoa; phylum Chordata; class Actinopteri; order Gadiformes; family Lotidae; genus Lota; species Lota lota. The sequence continues at coordinate 1,054,667 of JACYXH010000278.1, read as the reverse complement.
AACATGGACACCACCATCACCAGCACGTCAGGTCTCCCAGGGGGGCAGTCCGCTGCGAAGTTCAGCAGCACGCGGACGCCGTCCTTATCGTAGGCTGTCACGGGCAGCACCTTACCTAGTGTCGGACAAGACAATCACACAAACCCCCTTCAACTTCTCCCCCGTCTTTTGTATCATTGTCTCGCAAAGCATTTGTAATCTGCTTTAGAACGGTGCTTTACAAAATATTATTATTACTATCTCTGCATCCCTGTCTCTGCCTAACTGAGTGACAGTATCACCAGGAAGTGGATTTGAGCAGAATAATCCAGTCTCGTGGTTAGGATGTTAGACTCCCAGCTGAATCGTTTTTGGCTCAAAACCCGCAGTATATCCTGTAGGCATGCTTGAGCACGATGTCCTTACCCACTCACATGCTCTGTACCTGAATCCACTGGAAGATGCCTTGGATAAAAGCACCTGCTAAATGAATAAAAGACGAAGCAGGTCATCTCAGGATGGGGGTTGCTGGTTTAATTCAGGCTAAAGTGTCATGACACTTACCCTCACTAATCCCTAAAAAAAAAAATCAAACTGTTGCAAAAATGAGCGGCTCTTGACTTGATGAAGTGGTTTAGAACCCCCCTACACCCCTCCCCCCACTTCCTCCTTCTAAGGTACCTACTGGGTCTGATGGCCTCTAGCGGGACATGGACGCTGGCCAGGGACACCTCGGGCCCTCTGGAGGGACTGGCCGGCAGGGGGTGGTGGCTGGGGGACACGGAGTGGAACAGTGGGCTCCCGGGGGCCGAGCCCAGGCTCTGGGCCTTGGCCTGGGACACGGCAGGGGAACCGGGGAGGAGAACCTGGGCCATGGTGGAGGAGTTGCTGCCTTGCCCGGACACAGCGGCTGGCATCCCGAAGCCAACGCCTAAAGTCTGGCAAGCCAGGCTGAAAATACATTTATGCAAATAGGTCATGTTAAGGTTAAACCTATTGATAACAATAACAAGTCCTTGCATAATATAAAGGAAAATAAAGTACATTGGCCAAAGGATTAAATGGATCTTTTTGATGGATGAGAAAATTAAGCTGTCGGAAGGTTATCAATTTGAATGATATCTGTATTTATAAAAGGCTGAGGCTTTTAATTATTAAAACATGAATTCCCCTCCCGACGGCACTATCTTGGATGGAAGACTTTTGAATTTTAAAATGTTCTATGTTCAATAAAAATAATAGTCTAACGGAGTCTGAGTGACTGAATGATATTCAGTCTGAATGAGTGAATGTAAACAAGTCAAATGTAAATGGAAGAGTTGCGATTGTTGACGTAACGCACAAACCTCTTGTTCTCTCCAAAGCCCAGCATGGCCAGGTCTTGGAGGTCCTGCAGGGTGTTTGTGGGGTGTGTGGTGTGTGTGGATTGTCCGGAGTATGTGTTGTGTGTGGGGTGTACGGAGTGTGTGGTGTGTGTGCAGTGTACAGAGTGTGAGGGGATCGTGGTGTGTGGGGGTGGTCCCGTCGGGACCATGACTGGATTTTGTTGAGCAATGCTCCCAAACAGGTCCACACTCGCTTCTGGTAACTAGGAGGAGAGATGCACTTCATTAACAAGTATATAATAAGTATATAAATACATACAAATATATAACAACCATATAATCCACAACCCTTGGATGTAAAAAACAACAACATTGGATGTTCGACTGATGAATTTCTGCAAGTGTCAAGTGTGTAATAATGTCACAAGACTCGCGTTGTTAAAAAGAATAGTCTAAATCATGTACTAACAAAAATAAAGGTCAGGTATGTAAAGGAGAGCTGTTGATGTCTACAATACAATTGTACAGACAAATAAAAAGCCACAGTACCATGCTGGACGAAGCATGGTACTGGTACTGAGCCCTCATCTCACCTGAAAGGAGCTCCATGGGGCCAGACCCTGACTGAGCGCATGCATTGCTGGGTCACTCTGAGTGGGCACGGGCTCATTCAGTCCTAAGAGAACACCATTTACATGTATGCATTTATCCAAAGTGACTTTCAATTGATGCAGAGAACAATCAACGCATACAATTAGGAGTGGAGTAAGTGCTGCATGACGAAGATTCTTAGTAGCACAGAAAAGCGATTAGAAAAATATAAAAAGATTATATAAATGAGGAATGACCTCAGATACAATACATCTCACCCAAGTCGTCAGATACAGTACATATTTTGGGTGGGTGTAGGACGAAAACTGTAGCAGTCTGTCCTAATATTAATTTAACTTAAAAGGTACTATGTGTCAGAATCAGAAATCCTTCCTCATTACTGGCCCCTTGGTCAGTGAATGGCAGCCTGCTTGAGCTGGTGCATTCAGAGCACTGGTGGGTGAGCTCTGTGGTTTGAGACAATAACAATCAGATATTTTTGCCATTATCCACACTTGGACGTCATTTCCTTCCTTTTTCCCATTTCAAATATAATAGAAATGAGCTCATTTTGGGGTTAAATTACTTCCTGTTTATATATTTGCATTTCAAAGCAATTTATGCATGTAAAAAGCCTACACACAGTCCCTTTAAAAGGGCCAGTGAACCAAAAACGTTTTAACGTTTTTCTTTTACATGGCCTCATATGACCATCAACATAGTAATTGATGAAATTCTGTCACTGTAACTAAAATATCCCAAAGTTAGCGTGGGTTGTAACCATGGGGATGACATGCACCTTCCTTCCTAGAACCCTAAGCCCAACATTTGTTTTAAAAACCTCATGGTGTTCAAATTTGATCTGAAACAGGGGGTCGCTTACACTTTAAGTTAGTCATAAGCTATTTTCGTGAAGCTACAAAAAGGACTTCCTAAGCCTGAGTGACTGTTAAAACAGGTGAGTAATAAAACAGAACCTCACCTAGCAACAGCAGCTCGTCGTCCAGAAGGGAGAGCGCCGCCAAGGCTTTCCCGCCACCACTGGCGGCCGTGTGACTGGGGCTGTTGCCATGGGAACCGTGGGTGCCACCCGGGTGCTTGGGAGGCGGGGGCAGGGCGGGGATGGGGATGGAGAAGGTCATGTGACCACCAGACGAGGGCAGGTCGGGGTAAGCGACGGGTGGGGGGGCCGGCACAGGCTGAGGGGCGGGGGGCTCAACGTCGAGGCCAGCCAGGTCTATCAGGGTCCCAGTGGTCTCGCAGACCCCTGCAGGTTCTGAAAGGGGCGTAGAAAGACAGAAAACAGAATGAAAGAGAAAATCTCAGCTTTTCATTGCCTACCCACAACCTGGTACATCAAAGAGAACAGAAGCTTCTAAATGTGGCCCTTTTTGTCCATTTCACAATCGTTTGGTTCACTTTATACGCTGGTGGAGAAGTACAATTGGAAGAGAGATAGAGTGCAGAAGAATTGGAAGCGAGAATGAGAGTGAAAATAAGAGAATATTTCACACATGGAAAATCTAAGTTTGGAAACACCACACTTTATAGGGGACCTTATGAGGATACAGATAGTGTTTGCTAGACATACCCTCTGGTCTGTTACTAGTGGTGGGTCTGATGTCTTCAGTCTCTCCGTTGACCCTCTGGCCCTCCACGATCTTCCTGTAGGAGTTGATGACTCTGGACAGGTCGTCGCTAGCTTGCAAGATTTCCCCTGCAGATGGTTCATATATTTATAACTGAACAGTGTTAAAGTGTAAAATCGTCATCATACAGGCAAGTGCCAATTTAAATGGCGTTTGTGTAGATTATCCTTGCACCTAGAGATAGCTCACTTCCCCTCTCCAATTGAAATGTATTAAGTTAGTTAGCATTTGCATTGCCGCTGTAGACACAAAGTCTGATACTGAGACCAACTCCTGACTTCTTAGTTGTGTAGATTACTTGAGCTGTCTAGCATCCTTGCAAACATTTCCACTTCCCCCAATAGTGTATTGCAAATTAACTTGGCCTCTCCAGCCATGGCAAATCCTTAACTCTCCACGATGGTCCCTCCCCTCACCTTTGTTTCTTCCCATGATGTGAACGTTTCCCTATAAGAATCATACACCCATTGTCTCATTGAAGATGCTTGGTAAATAGCTGCCTGTGTCTTCCCATGATCATGCTCTTTTAAATCAAATACTTTGCTGTCATGACGTGTCCTAAACTAAATACTTTTTCAGATGCAACACTATACACACTAAAAAATGGTTGGTTTCCCACCCAAACTCATGTCGTTGTCTTCCGTTTCCGTGGCCATTTTGAAGGTGGCCCGCCTCAGCTTGTCACAGCGCTCGTAGAGTTCCTGGGAACAAAGTTAAAGTTGAGTGAAAATTCAACAACAATTTCGACGGAAATGTTATGAACATTTTACAGACAATTAACGAAAAACAAGGACAGACATACATGAATAAGCGTCTGGCATGACATATTGCAAGGAAGGCCTTTACACACATTGAAACGCAGATCAATTACAGGATATTGTGTGTGTGTGTGTGTGTGTGTACCTTGATGATCTCCCTGTCTGAGTCGGTGGAGCGCTCCTGGTCGTAGTGGGACAGCATCTCCGCCAGCAGCTTGACGTTGATGCTGACCTCCTCCAGCGTATGGACGCGCTTCGTCACCTTCTGCACCCGGGCATCGTCCTGGCAACCGAAAACAAATTATGTCCAAATGCACGGAAATTATTAAGCTAGCCCTATACGTTCGAGAATTACCAGATGTTTTATGTGACAACACATATAACCAATAACCAAAACTTCACCTCAAACTTGCCAATGACCATAATGATCGGCAGAGCAAAAACCTATATCAATATAGTCCAGTTACAGATACAGTCCAGCACCCAGCAAGCTCACCCATTTTTCGATAGCATGTTTTTGTTCGCATGTGTGTAATAAAATCAATATACAATAATATGTACTTAATTTGCAGACATTAGACATGTTTGATGTTTTGAACAGCGGTGTCCGGTCATGTGACTGAGCTGGGGTTACACACCTCTTTCACCATGCTCTTGATCAACCGGTTGGCCTCCTGTAGGTCCTCTGGGTTTTTGCTCCGAAGAAGCTCTGCAAGCAGCTGCAGATGCGCGCGCACACACACACACACACACACACACACACACACAAACTTGATATATTAATAAAGTATTTGTTTTAAATGTATCTCATCTGTAAATCTTGTAGTGTAGTACATGACCCATTTTGAATGGCCGATATATTTTTTGGGGGGAATTTTTTTTCGAACAAAATACTGCCATTTTTATAATGCAAATCATGTTATGTATATATAACACAATATTTACATTTTTATTCTACATCACTATTCTCATTATTTCCATAAATCTCAGGGCTGTGTGAGTGACTGTGTTCTCACCTTGCCCATGTCCTCGTTTTCAAACACCGGGTTCTTGGGACGGGTCGGTGGGGAGGGGATCAGAGTCTTGTCTATAGGTAGCTTCGGTACAGCGGTCACCAGGCCTGGAGAACAAGAAGGTGTGTGTGTTGTCACACGGTCCGTTGCCCTGAGGAAGTTTTACATCTTTCTAAGGACCTACTGCCAAAGTAAAGTACTAGTGTACTTTGGTCTACCACCAGGAAAAAACATATTATCGTTTTATTTACCAATAATATCCTTAACATAAGATAAATAAAACATAAACATAAAACCCTGTATGAAACTTATCTTACATTAACAAAATGCAATTCATACCTATTATTTTTCTTTAACATAGCCAACTACTTGTTATGATTTTAATTAAACCTGAGAGATAATAAGTATATATTTGCCTATTGGACCACGGTATATTCACATCATAGAGTTTAAGACTAAACTGAATAAACAGTGAGAAAGTGGGATCAACTGCATCCATTGGCTTCCACAGAGCATCACACAATCATGCAACCAATCAAACAACCAATCAGACAGCCAATCAAAGGAACACAAAGATGGACAGGAGGGTGGCCGTACTGCAGCCATAGTTTATCTCTAGTCTCAGCCTCTTCCGTTCATTAGCACTATGTCACCATGTGACTCGTCCTGAATGTCTGATACATAGCAAGTTAAGCCGTGCAGCATCTTGAAGGAACTCAAGTCACGATTCTCATTGGCTGGAACCCTTGTCACTCACAGAAATGTAGACGTAGCTCCGGCACAAAACACGTGAATCAGGCTTGTTATTATATTTACATCCATGGGTTTATTCCGTCCAATGGTATAGCTTTATCCGCTGAGCAATTGCAAGGTAAATCACATTTAAAATTACGATTGTTTCACCAGGGGTCTGTTTTTCTACTGCGTATGGCCCGTGATTGGTCGTGCCTGCATGTCAACCAAGACCTCTTCCTGATAAGTATGCAGTCCTTGAACCACAGTGAACCAACGCTGAGTCCCAGACACCTCGTATGGAAAGGCTGGCACTGCGAGACTAGCACATCTCTTACCCTGTCTTCTCAGAGTGTCATACGCCTCACTGATCTTGGCCTCGCCCGGGAAGGCCACCGTCCAGCTGTACAGCATCTCGATGGTCTTCGCCTTCACCTTCTCTGGCACGTTGTCGCCCATGTACTGGAAAGTTAAAAACAAAATATTAAACAAGAGGGTAATGTCATCATACACCTGACCCATGTGTTGTGTTTCCACTGCCAAACAGACCTGTGGAAGTAGGAGTGGTCTGTGAAAAGCGACCTGTGCAACTAGCGGAAGCACAAGGCGCTTTGATTATTGCCTATTACTCATCTTTTTTATTCACCCGAATTTTCCGTCTGTCTTATCTTATTTTCAATGCCAACTCTTTATTGTTCTGTGACCTCTCAGAGTCTTAAACAGCACCCACAACAAGGCCGATTTCTGCTTCTGCGTCGAATAGAGGGGAGGGATGATCATAATTTGCAACTCCATGGCGGAGCAACGGACGGCTGTGAAGGACGGTGACTGGCACGCTTTGTCTGTCCTGCCAACAGAGTTAACAACCCACATCAAATTGAACTTTGAACTGTAAATATGTTCATTTGTATGTTTCATGTTGAACACATCTTTACAACCTAAAGACAACCAGGTGTCACAGAATTTTCTTGCAGAAAATACTCTTCTGACGGTCTACAAGCATAATCACAGATGCAGAACCATAAGTGCAATTTGACTCTGAAGTATAACTCAGCCTTTACCTCTCCGTCACATGAGCCCTAGCCTCACAAATCAGATTCATTGCCAAACTTTGGATCTGACATTACATGAACTCCAATGTGAATAACAAGACAACAAACAAACAATGTTTAACTGCTAGATTACCTCAGGCAACAGACAATGGCAGTTATGTAAGAGGCAGGTAGCAGATAATAACCAGAGGCAAGGTGATGACATTTCATCTTAAGACCATAAGACTCCTAGCTATATAACATATAAGAAACTGGCAGGACCACAAAGTACAGAAGGTGGTTTGGATGTCTGACTCTCTGGGGAAATGTTCTGGGGTTGAACCCCAATGTCCACAGCCGACATGTAGGCATCGCTGAGCCAAAGGCCTAACCCCTTCATGGTCAATAATGACGCACCTAAAAGAAGACTAAAGGAGAACCACACTCCCTGACCTGGCCTTTCCAAAATGTGCTTCATCAGCTGGTGATCTATCAGCTGGTGACATATTAGCCAACAAGAAGTTACGCATGCAAAAGCATGTGTTTAACCTGCAGAGGGCAAACCAATGCAAACCAATGTACAAGAGGTGTTGGGGTTTGGTTGTCCTTCAAGTATTAGTCCCTTTGAATAAAAGAGTCTGCTAAACCACCAAATAGTAAATAGAAGGTTCTCACCTTTGGGGACACGAGTTTAATTAGTTCGTTAAGGAATCTGTATTTTCCAACTTCGTTATGAAATCTTCTCCCGCAGTTCTTCATACATGCCTCCAACACCTGAGCAAAAGACAAAGCCCTGAGGGGATGCTCGTATGGGTGAAGGAAAGCATTGTTGATTTAAGGTAATAGATCACCGTATTAGAGTAATGTCTTACTGTCAAACCCTGCAAAGCTTCCCATTCTTGCGGAGAATGGATTTTGTGGATTAGCAATTTCACTGCAATCTGGGGACTGTGAGAGAAAGATTTTTTTTATAATTAAGCCTACCCTGTATGCTTTCAAAACATGAATATAATGATATTGATAGACATACCCTTCAAGCTCCTTGTTTATCTGGTCACAGAACCCTATGATATACTCCCAGTCCTCTTGTCTGTTGGTGGGGTGGGTGGCCTTATCTACCAGTCGGAAGATAAACATTTGTGGGAAAGTCAGTAGGTTACATGCATGTTTCCACCCCGAGAGAAATGCAGTGTCACAATCTAACATAAGCCAATCCTCAAACACATTTCCTGTGTTGCATGTGGTCATCAAGGAGACTGGCAATGACACTAATTCTTCGACACTTATAGACCTAACGTTATATTGCTCTCATTCCTGCTTCACACTAGCAATGCAACTCGATCAGCAACCACAACATGACAAACCTGTAGGACGTTTGCCTGGTCCACGAATGTGCTATTATAAACTAAGGTATGAAGTGTAGTTTCGTGTCTCTAAAATCATAACCGAGCACATTGAATGATTAAATGTTTTTAATGATTGTGTGATTGCATTCAGTTTGAAGCTCTCCACCCTTTTCCTGCTCATGACTACAACAATTACTTATCTGTGTTACCTTTAGCATTGGTAACGGCATGACAGTTTAAATAAAGGCATGCTTATCGTGAAAACACTAACACCAACAAGCAACATACATTCAGCAAATTATTTGCATCGGTTCATTGATAAAATTGGATTAATCACTCACTGAGCCAAGACTCCAGCGACTCCCCTTCCTGGTACGCCATAGCACTGTAAACATCGCGTGATGTCACCGATTACGTGTGTGCGAGATTTCAAAAATATTTTGGACTCAATATGTTGGTTAACATAAACATACATATTTTTGTATTGAATCAAAAATTGTTCTTCCTATTAAATATAATGCACAATGCTGTTTGTATTATTATCTGTTGTGCTTTATTGGATGGCATCTGATAGAGGACCTAAAGGAGGGTCCTCAATGACAGTCACATTTTCAAGATGGCTGCCTCCATCACAGGCTTACTGAAACCTTGGACACCAAGGTAAATGCTTTTAATGTGCTTATAACGACATATATTTCATGTATATATTATGACCGCTATTATATATTAGGCATCATTCAGTAAAATAAACGATGGAATGAGAGAAACACTGTTACTGTAGATGCACGGGCCTACTTACTGTTATATAGCTCGCAATATTTAAATTTGAATCACATATTGTGCTTTCTTAAAACGTTATTATACTTGATTAGTATATTTGGTGCCAGCAGTACCAATGTTACCGTGTTAGTGCATTTGTACGGTAGCAACAACAGTACGGAACCAGTAACCAGTAAGTATTTATAGCAACGCGAACTGTGCGTTATGGCAGTTGCATTTAATGGACTATAATCAACTATTCACATACATTAGATCATGTGTACTGCTGTCGTAAAAATATTGAGATCCAAAGTTAAACTAAATATTCCCCCTCATATGATCCATGCTTATACAACGAAACGCCTGCAGGGTGATCTTGGTGAGATGGAGCAGGTACAACCCGTACTACCTGGAGCCCGAGATTCAGAGGGAGGCTTACAGCGTGTCAGATACAGAGCTGACCGCGGAGGAGAAGGAGCAGCGCGAGCTGAAGGAGCTCAGACCCATAAAAGCAGCCACCAGTGGGATGACCAGTTCGGTTTTCAGTGACCCAGTATTAAGGTAACACACAGACCGCTACAATATAGTCTTTTCATGCTCCTGTCAATTTATTTGGAAATTGTGGATGTGTGTTATTCAAGGTGAATACCTTGAATAATGGACCTGGACATAACACACACAAGATATTTTGTGCTGTGGAACATAGCAGGCAGACAACCTTGCCTTACAGTAGCAGGTCATATGGCTGAAGCAAAACCACAACAGTGTTTGGGCAGGTGTAGGTGTAATCGGTGTTTATTCAAATACTCAAGGGCACACACTCACCGGTCATTCTTTTTCTTTTCCCGCAGTAAATTCATCAACATGATAATGAAAGGCGGAGACAAGGTTCTGGCCAAAAACATCATGATGGATGTAAGAAAGAAGACATTGGATACTCTCATAGATCTCTTCTGTGTGCTTTATTATATAGTAGTTGACATTACCTATACTAACCACCTGACCCACCCACCCATGCCCCTCATACAGACACTGGAGCACATGAAGAGGAAACAGGTGGAGAAGTACCACAAAGCGCCCCAGGGGAAGAAAGAGGACATTGAGTGTAATCCGTACACCATCTTCCACCATGCCCTTGACAACTGTAAGCCTGTTATTGGGCTGGCCAGCATACAGAAGGGAGGCAAGTTCTACCAGGTCAGTGAGATTCAAAGTGTTTTCTGGTCAAATGTGCAGTTGTCATTCTGTACAGTGAAATTATTATGAGGGCGAGGGTCAGCACCTAGTAAAAAACACATACTAGTGATACAAAAAAGACTGTAGGTCTAGGCATAAATGTGTCAATAGTGTGTCAATGGAATATGTGTCTTTGTATAATTTGTGGATATATATTTTTTAACATTTAATTATTGATTTGTGTTAATAGAAGTGTGATCATAAGTTCTGTATAACATGTTTGAATGCAGTCAGATATTAAGGTATTATCACCAAACATGAATTTTACCCATCCAGGTTCCCATCCCTCTTACTGACAACCGCCGGCGCTTTCTGGCTATGAAGTGGATTATCACAGAGTGCAGGGAGAACAGACACAGGCGCACGCATCTCTACGAAAAACTTTCCCAGGAACTCCTGGCGGCCTTTGTGAAGGAGGGCAACGTAATCAAGAAGAAACACGAGCTACACAAGATGGCAGAATCCAACAGAGCCTATGCCCACTACCGCTGGTGGTAGTCAGTCTATACCGCCCCCTCTATAAGTGTGGGTTTAACACAAGACAAACTCCACTGGACTTGAAAGTAAAAAATGATACCCCTGTCACGGGAACAATTCAATCATACAAGTGAAGCCCTTAAGCCCAATTGTATTTAGACACCTTTTGTAATGCATGTGTATGGTATAAATTAAACTTGTAACGTGAGTTATACACTGCCCATAGTGTATTGATAACATTTACATACATATTAATTGATAGAAGTGCATACAGCAAATGTGGATATTTCACTTTGGCTTCTCATCAATCCTGGAAGAACATTGCAATGTTGATGACCAGTATGGGTTGTTAATGACAGATCAACTTGTGTCCACCAATAGTCTTCCCCCTAATGCAATGGCTGTCTGAAACCGTAATAAGGTAAATACAAGACCATGAACTTGTAGGGAAATAGATAATGGATTCAGTAACACTTCCCAATAAGGGTACATTAATAAACAACTTATTAACATTAGTTAATGCAGTAATAAGCATTAACAATTAACATTAGTTAACTAAAGGCCTTGTAATAATTGACTAATGGTGTTCATGTTAACTAAGGTATTAATGTATACATTATTTAATAGGATTTCCTAACCCCTATCACAATGCTGTATAATAATGCTTGTGACTGCATTACCTAATGTTAATTATTGTACCCTTACTGTTGTGTTGCCATTGGTTCCAACTCAAACTAGAATGCGGTCTGGTATTAAAATTAAACAAACATCCATCAACTTCCATTTTGGTAGTTCCAACATTGAGCTAAAAAACACTGAGGAGCAAATCCTCAAATTCAACATCAAATTATATTTCAATATTCAAAAACACAATTACACACATCAAGAGAAATGCTTTATTAAATAAAACATCTTTCACTTATTACAGTTATCCCTGTTTTCAATGGTTCTAGCGCAAAATTTAGCTTGTTACTGGTCTGATGGTTCTTCATTAGATTGATTTAAAAAGGCACAGCTTTGGGTCACTGTTGAAGAAGCTGTCGCCTAGCACAGCAAAGACAACAGTTGTAGATCCAGCTGAAAAAAGACATCTGTCTCGTTCATTGTTACCATTGATCATTTTATCGCTTCTGATGCCAATGAAGTAAAAGAATTATATATATATATATATATATATATATATATATATATATATATATATATATATATATATATATACACATTAAATGAACCAGAGTAAAATCAAGAAAATACTATACCTATTCTAACTTGATTGTTGTATTCTCTTCAGAAGTTATGGACACCTAGAGAAATATAATTGTCTGCATTGAATGCATTGGTGTAGATCACGTTGGCACTTTGATGAGAAAGGACAAATATGAACCCTGATAATCTATAACCGAAATAATGCTAATAATAACATCTGGCTAGATCTGCTGGTTTGATTAGAAAAATCTGTACAAGCAATAACTGTTTAAAAAAAGTAGATAAAAAAATCTGTCAGGTATTTGCTATTGTAACAAATGTATCTGGTTTCAAGGAAAAATTAAAAACTTGCTACACACAGATTTCCTTTTGAAAGCAATCTAGTACAACTGTAACTTTAGTCATTTGTCAAAGTTCAATGCAAACTAAAAGACAGGTTCAACAAAACAAACTATTAAAGTCGCAATGTGTAACATTCCAACTAGCTCGTAGCTTAAAGTAACCTGGACATATCTAGTCAATGCTGATCGATAGTGATTTAAATAATGTTATCAATAAAATAAAATCATAACAGATTTATATATATATATATATAAAAAATGCTGGCCAGTCCGTACCTCTCTTTTTGTTAACAAAAATCGTATTATCGACACTCCCAAAACCCCTTCCACACCACCACATAGCCAGCCAAGCTACGCTAGTTTGCGTTGTAAAGCCAGTGGATAGAACATTGTTACTGAGTTTTCTTTAATTCTGAAGGTCTCCCGTCTACTAACTGGGAGGGGCTCAATCTTACACATTGCGACTTTAAAACAGCAGATGCTGAAACGTACTGATGTACCTGAGTGGAATGTCTATCAAAGCTATTTCTGATTAAATATATTATCAAAGGATGAAAAAAAAATCTGAATGTTCACCAAGACTGGACTGCCAACAAGATAGAACCAGCTTTAAAGAAACGTGTATTTTCTCTGGGCTCCATACCTTCAACATATTGTGATTCACTACCTCATTACAACCACACTCGTCACACCACTGTGCAGTGACACGCTCTGCTAAACCCTATTTCAAATAGTACAGTTTGTTTCATTTGGCCAACAATCGGATTTAACAGAATGAGTAGCTGTCAATCAAATGAGCTTGGTCCCAATCAGCATGGACAAAGGAATAGGAACTGAGGAAGTCTTTCCTCTCCATCTCCTACTCTCACCATCTGTGTCTCTCCGTCTTTGTATGTCGTATAACGCATCAAGTCAGAGGAAGTCTCTGGTCCTTTCGTGTGTCTCTCTCTCTGTTAGCCGTGGCGCCGAGTGGCTGCAATCCTAGCATTGGCTGGCTGAATCGGGCGCCCTTGGCCCACTGGCGCCTCAGTCGCTCAGCTCGCTGTAGTAGTACTTGTTGGCCGTGCTGCTGAGCTTCCAGCCGCCCGCCCTGAACTCCAGCATCTCCAGCAGGAGCAGGCGGGCCATGGAGCCGATGGACTCCTGCAGCAGGAAGCCGTCCCTCAGCAGGAAGAAGAGCTCATCCATGCGCTGGCCGTTCACCTTCTCCAACTGGTCCCCTATGCGGTGCAGCTGCAGCACCAGGCAGTCTACCTTGGGAGGGGAACACAGGAGCAGACCGGAATGGGCTCCAAGCTGACTTTTGTTTTTCCCCAAAGGAGCGCTGTGCTCAACAGTTAGGGGCACACAAAGACCCCTCAATCTACAAAACTACAAAGAAGTTACAAGCAAAAAACAACTGGATAGAGTGTAGATTATCTAAAGGAATCAAAAATATTTTAGGTTTAGAGATTAACATCCAAGTAAATGCATCACTTATTTGTTTGCACATTGTCTCAAAATTCTGGCGAGGACATTCATCTCGCAACCTGGAATTCCCAACTATGGACAACAGGGGACCGACTCCACTTCTACGACACCCAAAGCTGAGCCAGCACACTGACCTCCTCCTCGTTCAGCAGGGCATCAGGCTGGGCCAGCCTCAGGAGACAGTCGTACACAGGATGCACCAGAGCCACCATGGGCATGTTGTTCACCTGAACGACCCAAGATCAAATGCTATCAGACACAGAAAACACCATGAGACCGTCTCAACACAGGATGCACCAGAGCCACCATGGGCATGTTGTTCAGCTGTTCACAAAGGATAGGTTAGACAAAGTGAATATATAGATAGATTAGACAGTTTATTAGTCCCATAAAAATGGCCCGTACCTTGAGGTAGTCAAAGATATTGCAGATGAAGGTAACGTAGCACACCCACTCCTGCAGCGAGTGTGCTCTGATCTCCTCTCGTACCGTGAACTCCTGCTGGAGGCGCGTTAGCAGCCGTCTCCTGAACACGCTGCCATTATTCTGCTTGACCTCTGCCTGGATGGACAAAGGGAGGACAGAGAGAGACAAGTCAGTCTGGAGGTAAACAACGACTTTGGTGTAAAGAGTCGTAGTGGTTGGGAGGTTTCTTTAATGTCAAAAGCCCAGTGGCCCTAGTGCTTACAACTAACCCAGTTTTAACGAGATTGGGTGATTACAAACCCCCTACCTGCTTCTTAATTACCTGTATCTGAATTCACTGTCTAACCCCGTACCTTCTCCTTAATAACCTGCATCTGAATTCACTGTCTAACTTCCTTACCTGCTCCTTAATAACCTGTATCTGAATTCACTGTCTAAACCCCTACCTTCGCCTTAATAACTTGTATTTGAGTTCACTGTATAACCACCCTACCTGGTCCTTAATAACCTGTATCTGTATTCAATGCAAGTCACTTTGGATAAAATAAGCGTCTGCTAAAATTATTCAATATATTGACCATCAACCAACAAATTAGCTTTTACTCTGTTCCATGAAGTACTTGGTGTCATAAAAAAAGAAGGATGGACCTGTACAATGGTGTAGCAGATGCGGCCCGCTTCTTTGCTGAACACCTGGTCCTTCAGGGATTGGTCCACAATGACATCAGCTACCTTCTCCAGGTCCACTGAACTTGGTTCTGAAAAAAGACGTTTCCTATTATTTAGACACTTAGAAGCTTCTATCCAAAGCAGCTTACAATTCAGATTTTATTTATACAATTTAATAAAAACAAAATGCCAAGAGAAAATAGAGAAATTAATTTAAAAAAAAGTATTAAACTATTTTCAACATGGTTGAGTATTCAAGTAAATATATTGAACTTTCGTTGCTGATAGTTCTATGAATAATAGCAGTACCTTTGAGAGCTGTTTTCAGCAGGTTCTGAGTTTCTGGGTCAAACGACTGGATCTTGTAGTCTTCTTTGGCGGACATTTCCATTCTTTTGGTATCAACTTACAATCCAGTCTAAACACTATAAATATACAGTATACACACTGTTATGCATTTTAGACCAATGAACAATTTCCCTGAGAAAAGCTATTATAAACACACACACACACACACACACACACACACACACACACACACACACACACACACACACACACACACACACACACACACACACACACACACACACACACACACACACACACACACACACACACACAACTTGGAAGGGTGTGTGACAACACAATTTTGTGTTGAGGCAAAATACCTGCGATCCCCCGCAGGGACACACAACAATATGAGAACAATAACCACACAAATATGTGTTGGCATCAATGCAGCAGTTATCCCCGGTCCATTCACTTGGGGATGAAAAGGGATTCAACTAAGTGAACTATACTGAACCGCCCATAGAGTAGGCTAAGTGAACTAGGCGTGTTGTTTATTTATTATAGCAAATGCTGTTGCTTTGACTTCGAATTGTTCGGTCATTTGAAATATATTTGCCAAGAACCTCTGTATTCGAGATCAGACATTCACGGTATTCATCACGTACTATGGTTGAATATATTTACCATCTCTTCTATTTACAACCTGAAAACTAATAGGAGCTTTAACCTTCTTATAATATACACATTAACATACAGGATATTAATTACAAAACCCCCTGCGTATTCCATGGTGATCTACTAAAGTAAATCCTAAATGTGTGTTGCAGCTAAAATACTTAATAACTTAGTTAACTTAATTATGAAACTGTTATCATGTTAGCGTTGTTGGCTAACGATGCGTCGTAATACAAAAAAAAAACATAGTCGTAATACTACTCGCTTTTGGAATTATTCAGATCATAGTGGTTGTTTACATGGAGTCAGAATGTTATTTTATATAATTGAAATGTATTATCTTCTCCATTACTCCCACTGGCATTGTGTTTGAATAGCGAACCATTATGTTGCTGTTGTTTGGTTGGTTGGCGTCTGATCATTAGTGTAACGTTAGTTTGATACAAGTAAAAGTTCACTAAAATCGGTATATTAAGAAATACCACATATACAACTCAATGGAAGGGGAACTTAAAAGCATTAAGATTTACTCACATTCCAATCCGGGACACAATGAAATCCTTTATGGCATTTAACCTCGTATAAGAACAAACACATATGCCCTAGCTAACCAGTTCCTGGTTTCATTGTGTGCGCATGCGCATTTATGATTTCAATTATTTCCACCGATGAAACGTTTATTATAATAGTTAATTTTAATAAAAACGTCGAGGTTTAAGTGCATCTTTTGGGAGATAATTATTCTGATATTTTAAAGGAGTTTACCTCAATAACAACCAACAGAAAAGAACGAATACATAATTACTTGTGTATTTGTGTGATTCCCATTTAACACCCAAACCTTTCTTGACACAATAGTGAAAGCATGCCAATGTCTTTGACAAGTGCATTACCTTTGGAAAGGGTTATGATTGAGTTATATGACACACTTAAAAGACAAGTTTGGTTCAAAATATGTATATTTAAAATGAATAAATATCAAGTAAAAACCCTGGGTAAACCATAGAGCTATAAATACCACTTGCTCTTCAATGAGAAGCCAGCAACACCTTACAGTTCCCTGTTTGTATGTAAACACAAAAAAAATAAAAAAATAAAAAGCACCAACATTTATACAGCTGACCCCCATAAAACCCAGTGAGGGTGACCTCAGTGCAAACATAGCACAAGCAACGTGCACTGTTCCTTTGTGCGTGTTTTGGGCCATCTTTGCTTTTCCTCGTGTCCCAATGCCTGGGGACATGTGCGCATATCAGCATAAGATACTAGTGTCTTGGGATAAGTTATTCAGTCCTCCGCCTCTCCTTGAAGTTTTGCATGGCATTGAGGAACAACTCGTACCAGAAGAAGGTGAAGCCAGTGGAGAAGGCAGCCTTCACCAGGCTGGGCGACAGGCCTTTGAAGAACCCGCGGAGGCCTTCCTCTTTGCCTATCTGTACCACACAGTCTACGAAGCCCCGGTAATGCCGAATCTGAACCAATCAAAGAAGAGATGGTGTGAAACGATTGCACATCTGGTTTAAGAGCCATGGTGCGCACACACACACACACACACACACACACACACACACACACACACACTTAAAACCTATTAAAAGATTTTCAGATCTGTTGTTCATTCTTAGTTTTGCCATATTAACACTATAAATGTCATTATTTTATTTAACTTCATTTATATTCTTCAATTTTATTAAGTACAATTTTCAAGTGAAGCACATTGCATTGCATTTTTATTTTTATTTATTTTTTATGAATACCATTTGAAGTGTAGCCGTCATGCTCACCTGTCCAAAGTGAACTCTGGCCTCCTCAAAGCCGCCCACCTGTAGTCTCTTCTTGAAGAGGTCAAAGGGGTACGTGATGGTCTTGCTGAGCACGCCAGCAGCGCTGCCACACAGCAGGCTTCTCAGATTCCCTGTGATGGACAACAGTCATGACAAGGCTTCAATAACACACGAACACACACATACGTACGCACGCACACACACACACACGAGACTTTATAATAAAAAAAATCAATAAGTGTAGTCCCGTTATGGTTATACCACATTATGTTTATACAGCTATATTACATGACATTTGTTATACATATTTAATAATATACATATTTAATATCTTTATTTAATATTCAGTTAATTTGTATCTTAACTTAAAAAATCCTAGAATGTGTAAACCTGGCAATAAAACATTTGGATTCTATTGTTAAACTGTTTCTTAGCCATCACTTACCACCTGAATTCCCGCCGTCATATTTTGGCGGCAAAAGCTGACCAAAGAGTCTGTAGAAAAAGAACTGTAGCCCGGCGTAGGGGAAGACCGCCACCAACGTGGGAGTCAGGCCATAGTAAAATGACAGCGGACCGCTGGTGCGATACATGGTGGACACGGCGTGGCGCAGGTTATGGTACACCTTAGACAATGAGAGGGAGTTTTTAGCAGTTAGCACCTGTATAGCATCTCGGCCTGGGTACCGACGGAAACATGTCGGTACTACCGAAACTGGGCCGAGAGTTACCCATGATTGTTCCTTAGCGGGCGCAAACAATGTGTATAAAACGGATCACACAACAAAGGGTATGGCCTAGTTTATTTTTGTTTTATTTTACGTGTTTAAATTGAAAAGTATTCAAAAGCATAAACTGATGAACTAGCATTGGTAGTGATACCCAACACTAAAAGCACCACTACCTTTACAAAAAAAAAATCACAACCATTAGGGTAAAATATGGGTCATGTTATTGTTTAGGGTATGGTCACTATTTTAACCACTCAAATCATGGTTCTCTTAGGGCTTGGCCTGTCCCACCTTGGGCTCTCCCTGGGCAGCGAAGCGTGTCCTCAGGGTGTCCAGGGGCTGGCAGACCACCGTGGCAGAGCAGGCCGACAGACCTCCACAGATGAAGTGAATCCCTGCCGTCTGGCTGTCGTACGGCGTAGACTTGTGCACCGCTTTGGTGAGAAATTCAAAGCTGGTAAACTGCGAGGGACACACAAATTGTATTTGTGAGAAGTACTAGGGTATGAAAAAAATATACAATCACAGGTATATACTGTGATTGTTGAAGTAATTTACTATTTGTGACCAATTTTATAGCAAGACATGCTTTGTCTCAATACCTAATGTCAGAGCTCAGAACAATATTGAAATCACTTTTACCATTGTCATTTTACAGTGATTTGATTCTTCAAATACATGTCATTATTGAGCAGGTAGGGGTTAGGCAGCTTAAACAAGGATACCTACTGGGTACGAACCCAGAACCTTTTGGCTGGAAGTCATACACCCTAACCACTGGACTATCCCATTATATATATATATATATATATATATATATATATATATATATATATATATATATATATATATATATATATACACACACACACACACACCTATACCTATGTATACATCCCTGGTATACAAACCCCTATAAACTAAGAGGTATAATGGGGTGTATATATATATATATATATATATATATATATAAAGTGCTTTATGTTTTTTTATAGGATATCATAGCATACACACGCACACACATACACACACCCAAGCGCTACCTGAACGGCCCCAAAGCTGACAGAGAGGAGCTGGGCGGGGAAGTGTCCTTTCCAGAATGCCGGGAGGCCCTCCTCTCTCAGGATGCAGCGAGAGGCCTGGATCAGGCCCCTGTACTTCCCCTCAGGATGCAGGGAAGACACGCGCTCTATCTGGAGCTGTGAGCAGAGAGAAAAAGGCAACCACATGATGTCAAATAGCTAACAGGGGACAACATGCTCATCACACTTTTGGATTATGAGTTGGAAAAAGATCAACGTTTATGTCCCCCAGATATAGGATGATGGAGTGTTACATTTGACATACATGTGTATTGCAAGGTAACAGCTGTTGTTTAGAGAGCCAGGAATAGTCATCACGAAGGCTGTGCAATGTTGAGTATGTGATGTGCTATACAGTGTGTATTACACAATGAGTAATAAAACAAGAGAGATGTTATAAATGCTTTGTTTTCAATCATTTCATTTTATTTCCATCATGGCGTAACTATCTATTGTCTGAATAATCAGTTGCATACAGTACAGATTATTTTGTTATGTCGTTGCCATCATCATACATATGTCATAAATACAGGGTATGGTCTTTGTAGTCACTTTCAGATTATGTCCATATCTCTGCACATAGAAATGTAGCAGTTTATAAACTACTTTTGTATTGCCTTATCAGTTTCAGATGGCAGGCAATTATTAAATAAAAATTACCTTATTGCAAAAAGAGTCAAGGTTGGCTGTTGTTGATTTAAACAGTGATCAATGACCCCGTGACAGATGTCTTTGAAATCAGTTTATATGTGGTTAAAGCGTTAACAGTGAAGCCTTCCATTTACCTGAAACCTAATTTTGATGACGTCCAGCGGGTTGATGAGAGCTCGAGTGACCATCCCAGCGCCAGACCCAGCTAGCACTGCCTCTTCTGGAGAGAGGACGACGCCCGGAGCCCCGGGGTCAAAACCAACCATGTCCCCACGACTGATGAACGTTAGGAGAAGAACACTAAAGTGAGACATACAGGTAAAAAAAAAAACAGCTGAACTTGATCAATTGTCAAATGCCAAGGGGTCGAAATTCAACGTAATGCTCTTGTATTGTCCGTATATGTAAAAGTTTGGTTCATATGCAAGTTATTTAACTAGGTAAACAGAGGACTGACACAAGGTTGAATCGTGGGGGTGGACCGTTTAACGTTAGGGACTTTGAGAAAGCCAAGCGTGACAAAGATGAATGGGTACGCTGAAAACAGTCATGATATTTAGATAGTATAGTCCAGAAGCACCTGCATGAAGTAACTCACCTTAGACACAATCCATAATGAAAGTTCCTAATAAAGAGAAACGAGCGTTTACGAAGCTATCACACTTGACGTCACGCCTTAATATGACTTCCGGGTATAGCCTTTCAAAATAAAACCCACCCATAAGATCCACATTACAATAGTGTTATCATAAAAATATGTATCTGTAAATAATGTGTCCACTTTATGGAATTTAAAATGGCAGACTTCCTTTCCGGACGTATCCCATTTTCATAAATTGTATACAGTCTCTATGGCTGAGTCCAGAATTGCATATTAGCATACTAAATAGTGTGCTTAAGCTTCGATGATGTTTGAGCTTGAAAACGACCCAGAAGCAAGGTCATAAATGCACTAATTTAATTTAACTTACAATAAACTTAACATTTGTATTACATCACAAAGCAACTGAATCAACAATATTTTTATTTAGCCAATACAAAACTTAGGAAGAACAGGACAGTGTTGGTTGAAATGGATAAATGCGTCAGAAAAAACAACTGCTGGTAAAACAACAAATTAACAATGTACCAGTTGACTGAACATCAAATAAATCCCAACATCCAGACAATTATGCCACTGATGTCAGAGAGAACAACATGCATACATTTATTTGCAAATATGTGAACACAAGCAGCAGTTATAAGTATGACTATGCAATTTAACAAGCTATTTTAACTATACATGGCTTTACTCTATTGATGACATTGAGGAGTGACAGCATAAGCCTTTCTCTAAAATGCATAAGCAAGTTCATCGCAGCATGAAAACATTATTGTAACAAACGAAAAATCAATAGCTCTTTACATATTTACAAGAAAACAATCACATCACTTTTCCGAGAAAAAAACCCACTACTGAAATTAATTAAACAGTCAATAAGCAATCTTTCCACAGTCTAATAGTCAGCATAGAAAAGTCAGATCACAAGCGACAACTTCCAAGTAGAATTTAAATGCAAATATAGCATTAAATAAAATATAGCGCCAGTATCCTTGTTATTTTTACAATCATTCAAGCGGGATGATACGAGATCAGATCTTTACAACCATACCGATATAACCCACTTGTAGAAGTGCACAGTACTGTACGATATGCACCGACATGTAGCGTACCGTATACAAACGATTGGTACCCATTACCCAATTCCCCCTCAGGGATGAATAAAGTACCATCTTTTGACATGAGTCTGATTCAAGCCGACTGACTCCTTCTCTAGGGAGGAGTTGGAGGGGGAGGAGGTGATTCTGTCTCCCTCTGCCATGGAGCACACTGTTAAAATCCCACTTCAGAGGGTCCTCCGCAGCGGTGGAGATGGCTGAAGGTATTCGGACATCAGCTGACCTGCAAAGGAGACCACAAGGGGGGGAGGGAGGGAGGGAGGGACCACCAAGCACACAGCGAGAAGCCTTCTCCTCCACTGTCACTGGCTGCAAGGGGGAAACATATTCACAGTGAAATGTGCTGGACGGACATCTTCATCCCCTGTGGACTGGCACACAGAGGGCCCTCAGGGTGGGGGTGGCGGTGGTGTTGGCGGTTGGAGGGTCAACACCAGAGAGGGTGTGGGTGAGCCTCATTCTCATTCCGGCTGCGGGGAGGAGTTCCAGGAGAAGATGCTGGGCAGCCGGAACCCAGAGTTTCTGCGGCCGGGGTCAGGCAGGGTTAGGGTCTCCGGTGCCGACTTCTTCCTGGGGCGGTCCTTGGGCACGGCAAGGAACTCGGGGGGCTCGGTGGTGAGGGGCGTGGTGGGGGCGCTGTTGGGCCCGCGGGCACTGGAGGCCAGGGGTGTGTCGTTGATGGAGATGGCCGGGGGGAAGGTGCCGATCTTGAGGTTGGTGGCCTCCTGGGTGGCACGCTCGTACTCCCGCACCTCCTCTTTCGTCATGTCTGGTGGGGAGGGGATCACACCTTAAACTGAGGTAGCCTGGTGTGCATATATCATATGGGACCGGGTCATCTTGGATCCAGCAGTCCTATGTTATAGCAGAACTTCTGGGGGGAGATGGCACAGAGCTTGGGCCCTGAAGGCAAAAACTGCAAGGGGTAGTGAGATTAGGCCTTGTTTGCTCTTTTTCTATGGAGATATTCTACCAAAGATAAACTCATTGCGAATGAATGAGGCTTTCAGAAGGGGATTTAAATAAGTGTAATCCTACAGTGGCCAGTCTACACGGTGTTGTTATGAAACCTCTACAGACTCTTTTTACAGTTTACTAGTGCTGGCCGAGTTTCTGTTTGTCAATTACGCACTTACATATGGCGTGGAAACCCCACACCCACGAGCCTGCTACATATGGTGGAGTATGTGTGCTAGTAGCTACACCAAGTTGAGTAGGTAGACCGACACAGAGAACAATGGAAGCGTTGGTGAAACAACTGGTGGAGGCGAACATAGCACAGCAGGCTATGCATCAGGAGCTGATGGGAGCGCTGACAGCCGGCCATGTCGGCATGGCTGCAGGTGCTGCAATTTCCCGTCCCGCCCCCAGCATGTTTATCTTGAAACAGACAGAGACTGACAATTCCGAGGCTTACCTCCAAATCTTCAAGAGGACGGCTGTTCGGGAGAAATGGGAGCCGAAACAATAGGCCAGCCTACTCTCACCTTTCCTGTCAGGCGCAGCACAGAAGGCATATCAGGATTTGATGGATGACCATTACGACAGGCTGAAAAAGGAGATCCTGCGCCGGCATGGATAAACCCTGATAGATAGGTCGCAAAGACTCCATGATTGGACATATGATGCGACGGCGTCTGCGCACTCGCAAATTCATGACCTAATTAGGCTGGCCTGCTGCCCCACTGATGGTTGCGGCCACGGAGAAAGTGGTCATGGAGAAATTTCTACGCTCTCCATTTCGAAGCTAAAATGTTAGCCAGCCAAGCCAACCCACAGAGTGCGGATCAGCTGGTGGAACTGGTGGAATGTTTGGAGGTCCTGCGCAGTGGACGTCCACTGAGAGGGGAACCCACCCCTCGCCCAAAGGAGCGGATAAGGACGGAGGACCACGGCGGGATCCCAGCCAGGGATGGAGGGACACCAAGAACCAGCCCTCCGAGATGACGCCCTTTCCTGAACCCAGACAGCAGGAAGTGCTTCGAGTGTGGCGAGCCAGGACACATCGCCTGGACCTGTCCGAACTGCAATGTCTCGATGCCGTCGGCCTCAGCCAGTGAGTTAACAACCAGGCATCCCTGCAGGTTGCTGATGGCTTGCTGGGCTGAGGAGAGTGGTCTTTCCCCGGTTACCCCAGTAAAGGCCTACGGAAGAGACACAACAGGCCTTTTGGTCTCCGGGAGTATGGTGACCCTGATCGGACCTGACTACGCCCAGTCCCCGAACCTGACGGACACCGTGGCAATAACATGCACACACGATGAGACTAAGAACTACCCCACTACCCTCCTTCACCTACATACCACAAAGGGACAATACACAGGACTAATGGGAGTCGTCCTAAACCTGCCTGTGCCGGTCCTTATCGGGAGGGACTCCCCAATGTTTAGCCAACTGTGGGCTAGTAAGGCTGGAGACGGGGGAAACCAAGGGAACCCGAAGGGAGGAGAACGCAGGAGAAGTGTGAGGGCCGATAGGAGGGAGGCCCGGATATGTGGCTTACACGAGGTGGACCACCAGGGGTCAACCAATCCTCTCTTGGAGAGTGACTCAGGGGATGCAAGACAGGAGGCAGGTGAGGTGAGTATGGGCGACCTATTCCCGATTGACCACGAGGCGGCGCCAGAGCCTGCCTCACTATCGGGCCGGTTCAGGACGGCCCAACTGGAGTATCCCAACCTGTCCAGCGCTCTCCAGCAGGTGATCGTGGTGGACGGTAAGCCCATCAAGGGGGTAAGACTGATCACATACCCTCATTTTGCCATACAATTTTTAATTATTGTATCAGGTCGTGAAGAGAAACGACGATTGTGTGGAGTTGCTGTTGGTGCCTCGTCCTTTGGTTCAGTCGGTCCTGCAGCTGGCACACTCCCACCTTCTTGGGGCTCACCTAGGGGTGGAAAAGACATTGGACCGGATCAAGGCACGATTTCCACTGGTCGGGGGTGAAGAGGGCAGTGGAGGATTACTGCTGCAGTTGGCTGGAGTGCCAGCAGGTGGCGCCATGGACCTGGTGGGACCACTACCCAAGAGCTCCTGAAGGCACTAATACATCCTTATGATACTGGATTACGCCACTAGATACCCCGAAGCCATTCCCCTGCGCACCATGACCAAGGAATTGCACTTGGTCCTGATGTTCATCCCATACTAAATACTAACAGACCTGGGAACCCCCTTCATGTCACGAATCATGAAGGATCTGGAAGTTAATGAAAATGCTGAAGGTGATGGAAGCGGACGGACGGAACTGGGACCAGCTACTCCCCTACCTGATGTTCTCGATCCGAGAAGTGCCCCAAGCGTCGACAAGGCTACTCCCCCTTTGAAGTCCTCTATGGGACATGACCCCGGGGGCTGCTGGACGTGGCTAGAGAAGCCTGGGTGCAGCAACCATCGCCCCATCAAACCCTGGTGGAACATGTGGGAGACATGAGGGACCAGATGGCCATTCTGTGTTCCCTGGTGCGGGAACACATGCAGGAGGCCCAGGATGCCCAAGTGTGGGTATACAACAGAGGTGCCCAACGGCGAGACTTCCACCGTGGAGACAAAGTGTTGATAAGGTGGGGGAAGTAAATTATAGCGTCCGACAGCCGGGACGTAGGCGCCCGACCCAAATTAACCATGTAAACCTGTTAAAGAAATGGAATGCCCGTGATGTACTCTGTTCTATTACTCCAAAGAAGGCAACCACCGAAACCGGGCCTGCCGAGGTGCCCCTATGGGAACAGCTGAGCCCAGCACAGAGGCAGGAGCTGACAGACTTGGTCCACCGGAACCAGGACGTATTCTCCAGTGAACCAGCCCACACCAATCTGGTACAGCACCACATCATCACAGAGCCCGGGAAAATGTTGAACTTGTGACCCTACCGCATACCGGAAGCCAGAAGAGATGCCGTCAGGACCGAGGTAAAGATGATGTTTGAAGCGGGAGTCATCGAGGAGTCGAACAGTGAGTGGTGCAGCCCCATAGTGTTGGTGCCCAAACCCGACGGCACCATACGCTTCTGTAATGATTTTCGGAAGCTAACAGATATCAAAGGTTGACGCCTACCCCATGCCCCGAATAGATGAACGGATAGAACGGCTAGGGATTACCCGATATATCAGCACGCTCGACCTGTCAAAGGGTTACGGCTTGGCAGTTGCCCTTAGCTCCCGAGAAAGAGTCCTTTGGCTTACACGGGGCCCCACTCACCTTCCAGAGGTTGATGGACCGGGTACTTCGTCCCCATCGTGAGTATGCGGCAGCCTATATCAATGATATTGTCCTCCATGGGAGCGAGCGGGACACCCACTTGAGTCAAGTGAGCGCAGTATTGCAGGCCTTACGGGACGCGGAGCTAACAGCTAACCAAAATAAGTGTCGGATCGGCCTTCAGGAGGCTGAGTACCTGGGGTACACCATCGGGAGGGGATGTGTGAAACCCCAGATGAAGAACATTGAGGTGATACAGGACTGGCAATGCCCCCTCACTAAGAAACAGGTGTGCACGTTTGTGGGACTAACAAGCTATTATCTGAGGTTTATTCCCCACTTTGCATCCCTAGCCAGCCCCCTGAGGGATCTGACCAGGGACCATCTGCCCGCCCAAGTGACCTGGACCGAGGAGACGGAGAAAGCCTTCCAGGACCTAAAGGGAGCACTGTGTTCGGGACCTGTGCTGGTAACCTTGGACTTCACCAAACCAATGAAAGTGCAGACAGATGCATCAGAAACAGGGGTGGGGGCAGTCTTGTCACAACTACAAGGAGGTGAAGAACACCCAGTCATGTTCATTAGCCGGAAGTTGCTGCCGTGGGAACAAAAATATTCCACGGTGGAGAAGGAATGTCTCACAATCAAGTGGGCTCTAGAAACCCTGAAGTATTACCTGATGGGACGCCACTTCACCCTGGTCACGGATCATGGACCACTGGTTTGGATGTCGCGGAATAAGGTGTCACGCTGTCCACTTCTGCCACCTAGCAGGGGCCAGTGTCTCTCACCCTACGTCATCCGTTCATCTCTACACACCATCTACACACCTGCCGGCAATCTTCATCAGTACACACTATATCAACCCCGGATCTCCAAACAATCATCGCTAGATCGTTGTTTACGCTTTTACATCTACCGACCCGCCTGTTGCCGAACCCTCGCCTGTCCGACTACCCGCCTGTTGTCGAACCCTCGCCTGTCCAACTACCCGCCCGTTGCCAAACCCTCGCCTGTCCGACTACCCGCCTGTTGCCAAACCCTTGCCTGTCTGACTACCTGCCTGCCATCAAGCCCCTCGCCCGGTCCTCCGGTTCCCTGCCTTTCTTTTGTTGCCTCAGTAAAACGCTCATTATTTACTCTCCGTGTCAGTGTCTCTCTGTGTTGAGCATTTGGGTCCACTCGCTCCACTCTCCGTAACATAAGGACAGTAACGCCCGGGTCACCCGCTGGTTTTTATCACTACAACCCTTTGCTTTCTCTGTTGTTCACAGGTCATGGGCAGCCCATGGGAATGCCGATACCCTTTCCAGGAGGGAGGCTCTAGGGAGCTGGACCGCCCCTCCCTCGCAGTCGGAGCTGAGGGGGAGGGTGTGAGGCAGACGGCAGGGAGGGTTGAGGGGATTAGTGATTGAAGGGAGATATCTTGCAGCCCGCTGGCTCCACCTCCAAGCCTTATATGGACTTCCATCTTCAACGAGGCAAGCCTGAGGATCGTTAAGCAGGCAGTGCTTGGGGTTAAAAGGGAGAGCAGGCTGCCACATGGG
Organism: Lota lota; assembly: GCA_026745465.1. Taxonomy (NCBI): domain Eukaryota; kingdom Metazoa; phylum Chordata; class Actinopteri; order Gadiformes; family Lotidae; genus Lota; species Lota lota. Next base: position 1,026,973 of record JACYXH010000278.1, on the reverse strand, counting down.
CGGCTAGCAACTACAGCATCTGAGTGATCTTCTGGAAGTACTGTACTGCCGATGAGAGAAAGAGAGAGAGACTGATTAGCATTTGATTACCTGTTGTGACCTGGACCGTCTGATTACCCCCACCGTGTACCGACCTGCTTTGGATGAGAACCCTTCTTATGATGACCCCTGGATACTGGACAAATGGATTGATTAAGGATTGTGCTTTGGATGAGGTAGTTGACCTTTCCCCCCCCGGATGTAAATAACCCTAATCAATTACCATTGATTTTGAACAGTACTCTGTTGTATGGTTGCTATCACGAGCCTGCTACACCGGGTACACTCATCAAACCAACTGGACTTTGGGGTCAAGTTAACTCAGAACCGGGCCCTGGTCCCTGATATTTGCTAAATTATTAAATCTGTAAAATATTAAATAATATTACTAACTTAATGTACTTAATAATATTATCGCATTGAATATACAAATAACATATTTAAAAGTTCCACTGGTCAAGTTTATTACGGATGTCACAAAGTTTCTAGACTTTGTTAACTAGTTTCACACTGATCCAGGAACAGCTATTTTATATGACGTGATTATTATACTACACTAGAGAGACGTGCTGGGCTACGACCACAACATATAATGAAATTCAGAGTGAATTGAGCTTCACCGTGACAACAATGTACAGTAATTGGAGGGCTTGTCACCATGACAACAATGTACAGGGATGGGAGGGCTGGTCATCGTGAAAACAATGTACAGTGATGGAAGGGCTTGTCACAGTGTACAGGGATGGGAGGGCTTGTCACTGCGACAACTATGTACAGTGATGGGAGGGCTTGTCACGGTGACAACTATGTACAGGGATCAGAGGGCTTGTCACTGTGACACTATTGTACAGGGATGAGATGGGTGTCATTGTTACAGTGATGGACATGCATGGATAGCACACGACCACCACGTTACTTACCGATCCACTCATCCACCCAGGCAAACGCCTGCCTGTGTCCAAGAAGCAGGACATCTCGGATTACCTAAAAGATAAATATATATTATATAGAAATAATACAATAAACAAAAGGTTAAGAGCGAGAGAGGATGGGAACAAGGATGGTGTCATGAAGAAGAAGACACACACAGAGCACGGACATGAAAGGAGAACCCATATTCATCAGTAAGTTAGAAGCTGTGGGTGAGCAGGTGTGAGCAGTTCAATGATAGTGATGATGACGATGGTGATGATGATGCATTTTGACTTCTGCAGAGATCCTGTTTCAAGGACTGCTTGGATCAAGCTGAGTATATTTACTTGATTAAATATAATAAAATGTAATTGAATATAAATAGGCATTCTTTGTTTGGCAGTGCTCTGTCTGTTTAAAAAACATTTGTGTCTAATTGTGTACTGCTTTAGTGGTGTTAGTAGACTGAATGGTTTGAAGTGACAGACTCATCATACGAAGACAAAGGAGTCTTTCGCGGGAGACCAATGACTATTTACTATGACTATTTATTTATTTAATGACTATTTACTATTTATTTATTTTGGGATGACTATTTACCTTTGCTAGGCTAAATATCTCTTGACTTTGTTTGATCTTTTTCCTCATTTGATCAGTGTATAATTTCCATTCCTGTTCGTCACTCTTCTCGTAGATACTTCAGACCACGTACCTGCTCACAACATCAATGTAATTTATCCAATCGTATCTACCCCTCCTGCTCCACACACATCGGACACCTTGTCAAAGTGGGCCTTTGGTACTGTCTTTTCTCAGCCTACTCCCTCACCCACACACCTAGGCCTTCCGGCAGAGGGTCCCACAAATGGACATTTTCTCTATACCCCCTGTCTAATTTGACTCCTTCTTCTTTCGAATGTCACGCTGTGTCTGTAAGTTGCCTGGGGAAATTAAACATTGCTGTACTCTATCGCTTACCAGGTGGTCTCTGGAAATTCTTGGAGGAATCAGATGTCCTCCTATCGAATCTGTGATTTCAACATCCAGACAGAGAAGTCAGATCTAAACTGTTTTTTCTACTATCTTCATTGGCTCTCTCACCTTCTCTCCCCCACCCCCAACTCACAAAGCTGGCATTGTATTCCCCAGGAAATGCCAAACGTCCCTCTTCTATCCATACTGTCCCTATCCACCGCAACCTTTGCTCCTGTCTCCCTCCTCTCTCGCCTCATCTTTCCTATCAGCTCTTCCCTCACCTGGCCCTTCTCTCTACTTTGTCCTCTTCTCTGGACTCTCCCTGTCCTCTCACCTTTCGGCAGGCTCACCCGACCTCTCTGGCGCCATGGTTGTCTGGCTCAGTGCGTGCTGACATCACCACCCTACAGGTGGCTGAAAGGCCATGGTGCAAATCCAAGTGCCCCGATGACCTTCTTGCCTACCATCTCTTCTCTCCTCTTTTCCTTCCTCCTTATCTGCAGCTAAACGCTCCTTCTTTCAATATACAATTAAATCTTCCTTTTCCAATCCCCCAACTCCCCCACTTCCCTCCTCCCTACTGTGAAGTGATTTTGCTAACTCCTTTGTAAAAAAGATAGATGACACCAAGTTACTGGGTTCTATCATTCACTCACATGGGTTTTCCTACCACAGCTATGCAGATGACACAATTCATTCTGTATTTGTCACGGTCAGAAACCCAGGTGGCAGCACGAATCTATGCGTGTCTGGCCGACATCTCTCAGTGGAGAGTTGACACCACCTGAAGCTCAATCTGGACAAAACTGAGCTGCTGTTCCTTCCAGGGAAGGCATCTCCAATCCAAAACCTCACAATCAATATTGACTACTTCACCCAGAAGCCTACGTAGGCTTTTGGTCCAGGCTCGCGTCTATACTTCTGCAGCTCCCTTCTTGCTGGTCTGCCTGCATGTGCCATTTGTCCTCTGCAGCTCATCCAGAATGCAGCATCCCGGCTTGTCTTCAACCTTCAAGTTCTCCAACACTACACAGCACCCTGCATTGGCTACCGATGACCGCTTGAATCCAATTCAAGTCACTTGTACTTGCCCACCATGCTGCCTAACGTGCTGGCCCATCCTACATCCAAGACGTGGTCAAACGACCCACCCCTGCCCATCAACTACGCTCTATGATCACCAAACGGCTTGCTAATCCCTCACCATGAGGGGACCCCAGCTGCCACTTAAAAAAATCTCAACTGTTTGCTGTCCTGGCTCCACAAGGGGAATGAGCTTCTTGAGCGCTGCTGAAACCCTACCCATCCTCGCTGCAGACTGAAAACGAATCTGTTCAGACTGCATCTTGGCCTGTGAAAAAAATGTATTATTTTTCTATCTCTAGTTTCTATAATGTAGCACTTAAAGCAGTCTGCTTATTTTATGAATTTTATGTACTCTAATTATTCTTGCACCTTTTGGGTTGTGTCTTCATTGTGGAATGCACTTATTGTAAGTCGCTTTGGACAAAAGCGTCGGCTAAATAAATGCAATGATGATGGTGATAATGATATTCATGATGATGTTGATGTGGATGATGGTGGTGATGATAACATTGCGGCAAGTCTAGTTTGATAAAGTTCTTATCAATATTTGTCACGACTCCCTTGGTGACTCGGTGTTCACAAAGTGGTGGAGAGAATAGCAGTAGAAGTGGACGATGATAAGTATTAGTCATTTCCTCTGTCGTTTACAAAGTGTGTGTGTGTGTGTTTATGTCTGTATAGAAGGACAGGCAGAATATAATCTGGACAAAGGAACCTTGAGGTTTACAACTTTGTCCGCTTTCTGCAAAGAAATCATGGACCACCGATGCAATGACATCAATGGTCCAAGTTTTCTGCGTTTGACGTTGATGTTGCAGCAAGCATATGAAGCCATACTCGCTTGAATCAGAAAAATAGCTATGTGAGACGGTTCTCTTTGAAGAAAGAAATCGAACCCCTAGCTGTACTCTCTATAGCTCACTTTGGATAGCTGTGTCAATAAATAGGTTAAAATACAGTGTTGACACTGTGATAACAAATGAAACATTCACACATGGCTTTGCTCTGACCTTGTGAATGAACTGCTCCACGCGGGTCTGGAGCCCCCAGACCTCGAACTTGACCGTGACCAGCTTGTAGGAGCACATGATGGGCTCCTGGCTGTCGATCCAGCCCTCCTTCAGCACCCCCCTGTTTGTCTTCTCAGACTTGAAGTACCGAAGGTCCTGCCCCCCAACAAACAAACAAACAAGAGAAACCTGACAATACATTTCAATTGTCACACATAAACACATATGAGTACAGCATACACACATAAACACTCACGCATGCACACACCCACGCGCACACACACACACTCGCACGCACACGCACACACACACACACACACATACACAACATTCTCTTCCCCTTTTACACTGTTGCTCACTTCCAATCCCCCCTGTGTGTCTGTGTGTTTTTGTTACAATGGAGCCAAGAGATGCAAGGTTTGGAGTCCCGCAACACGTAGCATACATCACTGCTGCCACTACAGGCTCATTACTCTAGCAGCTAGCTAATTAGTCTTAGCGTGTGTGTGGGTGTGTATGTGTGTGTTGGCGTGTTTTTATTTATGTATGTGTGTGTGTATGTGAATGCATATGTAGGTTTCTGTTTGTGTGTGTGTTGTTGTGTGCACATAATGGGGGAGCATCGAGGGGTGGCTGACACAGCTCTAGTGCAATGCACCCATCTCACTGCAGTGCCACTGTAGGACAAACACAGGTGTGGCACACCATACACTGGTTATGGGGTCTGCTCCATTCACATAAGACCAGTGCACCGCTATGGACAACACTAGTGAGACTAGACACACACACACACACACACACACACACACACACACACACACACACACACACACACACACACACACACACACACGGCTTCCTCTCCCATTGAAAGTGATGCTCTCTAAAGCCGGCAATTTTCAAATCAACCAGTGTTTGTAGAACCACCCAGGTGCTGCTTTTAGACCAGGTCCAAAGCTCTGCCAGAGCTGGGCAGGCCACGCGAGGGGTCGCGCCGAGGGGGCGCTGGGTCTGGGGGGTTGTGTGCTTGTGTGTGTGTGTGGGGGTTGTTCTTCAATCATAAAATACCACCGCTGTGCCTCCTCGACCCCTTCAGTCTAATAATAGCCTAGCTTTATGTTCATAACCCACATCTCCTGACAGACAGCCACACACACGCACGCACGCACACACACACACACACACACACACACACACACACACACACACACACACACACACACACACACACACACACACACACACACACACACACACACACACACACACACACACACACATGCATGGTCACACACAAGCACACACATAGGTGGGCACATAAAACACACAAAAAGAAACCCTTTCAGGGTGATTCTAGACCCCTCCGCTTCATGCCGTGGTCTTGCATCACCCTGTTTATTTTGCTTTATATTATACATTATCCCTCCCTGTGGCGCTTCTACCTCAGATAATGCTTTACTACATATTATAGCCTATCTAACACCTCCATGTGGCACTCCTACCTCAGATAATGCTTTACTACATATGATAGCGTATTTGACACCACCGTGTAGCGCTCCTACCTCAGATAATGCTTTACTACATATTATAGCATATCTGACACCATCCTGTGTCGCTCCTACCTCAGATAATGCTTTACTACAATATTATAGTGTATCTGACACCATCCTGTGTCGCTCCTACCTCAGATAATGCTTTACTACAATATTATAGTGTATCTGACACCATCCTGTGTCGCTCCTACCTCAGATAATGCTTTACTACAATATTATAGTGTATCTGACACCATCCTGTGTCGCTCCTACCTCAGATAATGCTTTACTACATATTATAGTGTATCTGACTCCACCGTGTAGCGCTCCTACCTCAGATAATGCTTTACTATATATTATAGCATATCTGACACAACTGTATGGCGCTCCTACCTCAGACTCCTTGTAGTGGCGCTCGGGAATCTCATCGTATGCGATGTCCACAAAACACACCTCTGTCTCCTCCTCTCTTGGCTCACCGCCAAAGATCTGAAGAGGAGCATAAGAGGAGAGGAGGAGGAAGAGAAAAGGAGGATTGCAGCTTAATACTCATGAAGTGATTCTGATTGGTTGATGATTTGGGTTTATTAAACACAAAATCACAAAGGCATTGATTTAAAAACTTTCCTCACTATTGATTGTTACTATGGTGAACAAGGAGGACAGTCAGCATTTGTTACGTTAGTTCAAGTTACGTTGTAACTTGAACGCTTCACATAATGTCACACTTGTGTGCTCAGTGTTTTCTGTGGTGCCGGGAGGGGGGTGCCACAGAAAGTCTTCCTGTTCACATGACTCAGACAGCAGCAACAGAAAAACACAGGCTAGCATGCAGTGACTCACTCACGACCCTTCATTTACCACCGCCTGTTGACGGAAGATGGATATAGTGGGAGGGAAATGAGAGAAACAAGGAAAGCACAGTAATGAAGGAAAACAAAAATGAAAAAAGTAGGACTACAAAAGAAAAAAAGTGTGGCAAAAATGTTTGGGTTTCCATGAAGCAGAGACCATCAAAAGAATGAACTATCGTTGGATGGGTTTGCAATTACCACATACCGACACTGAAGGGAGCTGCGACTTTACATTTCGATTCAAAAGAGGCAGTTACAGTATTTTAATACATCCATCCATGTATTGAAAAACCTTTGCGTTGGTTTACTTGGCTAATTAAACTATACTGCGAGGCATCGAAACTCAAACAGTATGTGTGTGTGTGTGTGTGTGTGTGTGTGTGTGTGTGTGTGTGTGTGTGTGTGTGTGTGTGTGTGTGTGCGCGCACAGGGATATTCTCTTTTAATGATGATTTGATGGTTCTTCCTATCAGGCCCAGAGGTGACCACTGACTGATATCTGCAACGTGTGAGAGAGGGTTCTAAATAATCTGCCTTCTGCACCTGGTTTCAGTGCCAGACGTATTTGTAATGAAGTGTAGGCTAATCTTTTAATTATCTTTTTAGATTGTCAATAGGTATACAAATTAGAAAAATCCATAAAACATTTTATAGACTTTTATAAAATGTGATGTACAGAGCTTTAATTTACGAATTAAGATTGCTATTTAAATCATAGAACCTGATTGAACCCACTGAGAAAATCCAACTGCAACAGGACTATAACCCTTATTTAAGCAGTACGGGTTATTTCTGACGGGTTAAGCCATACTTCTTAGGATCAAGGCTGATCTACATGGAACATCCAAAGCAATCATTAAGGAGAACTGAAGATGAACCGAGCTATTATTGGATAACACACGGTGTAGGTCACAGGACCATTTCCACCCTCTTCTACATACCGGAGGTATGGAAGTCACTCTGACATTTACTGTCACAATCACACTATAGATTTCCCCATCCATACAGGAACAGTAATACACTGACAGGCAGGCAAGTGCGGAATAGAGAGGACCAGAGGGAGAGGGAGAGGGAGAGGGAGAAGGAGAAGGAGAGGGAGAGGGAGAGGGAGAGGGAGAAGGAGACGGAGAGGGAGAGGGAGAGGGAGAGAGAAAGAGAGATTGGGAGAGAGGGAAAGAGTGAGAGAGAAAGTGAGAGAGAGAGAGAGAGAGAGAGAGAGAAGAGAGAGAAGAGAAAGAGGGGGAAAGAGAGAGAAAGAAGAGAGAGGGAAAGCAAGAGAAGGTGTGCGAGAGAGAGATTGCATCTGTGTGTGTGTGTGGGAACTTGATAGGTGAAACCAAATACAAGGACCTGAAGTGAAATCGAAGAATCAAAGATGTAGTGAAATCTCTAGTGATGAAGACAGGCCGTAGTTTTCCACTTCAGTCAGCCCATACATTGAGGTGACGGTGGTGAATACTCACTTTGCCGTTGCTTCCCTTGTTGTCCTCATACTTGGTCTCTATGTGGATGGAGAACTTGGGCAAAAAGGAGCACTGTAGAGAAATAAGAGGAACAGTAATAAATAAAATAAATATAGAGACACTTAATATATGGATTAGCTTCGGGTCACTATACTTTTGCACCGGGTTAAGAATGGCTATCACCTGATCTGCATGAATAAACATGCTGTGTGTGTGTGTGTGTGCTTGGCTCTTTCATTGTGTTATATTGTCCAGGTCTGCAGAATGGCGATGATTACTCTCTCCCTCTGTAGGTTTACTGCTCTCTACTCTTTCTCTCTCTCCCTCCTTATCTCTCCCTCACACAGTCATCTCGCCTTTCAGACTCACTCTTTTTTAATCACTCTCCATGCTTGTCACTTCATTTTCTCTCTCTCACTCTCTCTTTCTCTCTCGCGCACGCACATACACACACACTTATTGTCCTAACACGATAATATTCATCAGTCTTAGGGGCCTTGATTAAATTAAACCGTTTCCATCATTTAAAAACCAATAGCGGTTACGTAACAGGTTGATGTGCTGGCGTACGTTTGTGTTTGTGTGTGTGTCGGTGGAAGACAGACCAGACAAATAATCAATAGGTTTGCAGCAGTGATGTGGACTCTTGGTTGTGTGTCTTTGCTAATTATAACACTGTAAGCCTGTGATTAGACACGCGCATCATAAACAAGGGTTTTACGTGTGTGTGTCTATGTGAGAACATGCATGTCAGTGTGGAGTGTGTTTTTGTGTCTAGTTTTCTTATGCATCTGTGGTATATTTCTGTGTGTTCATCCTGTGTGTGTGTGTGTGTGTGTGTGTTTGTGGGAATCCCCTCGTTCTGTGTGCGCACGTTTGTGTATTTTATTAATGTGCATGTGCTGTGTCTGTGTGTGCATGTGCGTGTGCATGTGTGTGTATTTCTCTCATATGTGTGTGTGTGTCTGCGTTTAATTCTCTTATATTATCTATGTGTTTGTGTTTATTTCTCTCATGTGTGCGGGCTGTTGTGTGTGCCTCCATGTGTGTCTATGTGGTGCTGCCTCTTTGTGTGTCTATGTGGTTCCTGCCTCCATATGTGTCTGTGTGCATGCCTCTATGTGAGTCTATGTGGCACTGCCGGATGCCACTCTGCAGTGTGGTGGCTGGGCCTGGTGTTGCGTCTCAGCTCGCTGGCTGAGATTTACGAGGTAACTGGCAAAGACGGGGAGGAAGTGTGAGCGGGACTGAAGGCACACGATAAATAAAAATATATACGTCAGCCTTCAGTCCGACGTTCACAGACAGAGCTTTTTTTTTTTTCTCTGACATTTTGATTGCCGCCCTTTCTTCTTCTTCTTCTTCTTCATCTCCCTGTCTAAACTCTTAAGTGTAGTCCTTTCTATGAACTGGATTTACACATGGGGGATTTTATTTTAAAAAGGAAGTGGAAATCAGCGATTTTCTGATTTTAATTTTTTATTGTTTTTATGTTGCTTTCATCCTGATTTCAAATGTTTTTCTAGCAGTGAAATCCGGCGCTGGATCAATGCCCTGGTGGGAGAAGACACCACACTGGGACACTGTAAAACAAGCTCTATTTAATAATGGACAAGCACTAAAAACAACCATTTATCTCTGGGACATTGTAGTGTGCTCTGGTTTTTCACAAACATTTAAACAAATGGTATTTGAAGGGTTAGGAAAAGCCGAAAGAGGGCTGTATTAACCCTCTTCATCCGAAACAGGCACTTTATTCAATGGCTGGTTTGCACAGTCCAATATTTCCCTGGAAGCTTACAAACCCAGTCTTGAACAATGGGCACAAGCTCCTACATAGCAAGTTGTCATTCCTTCTAGCTGCCATGACCTCACTACAACAACTATTCCTCCAACAGGGTCTTCATAATGTAGTTGCGGTGAGGGGAAATCACCTAAAATTGGGTTTTGGAATACATGTCTTCCGGGAGGGAGTAAGGTCAGCCAGGCATGGTAAAGTTCCCGGAAACCAATCCTTAATACTGCTTCTCATCAACGCTAGTCAATTGACCCAGAGACCTGCTGATGCTGCAGTATGAGTCTGTTAATCCCTTCCGGAGGGAATCTAGCCATACAATGAGCCGCAGGACATAATATAAAAACACGGATCAGGTCAGGCTGATTCCTACCACTAACGAGGGGGAAGAGGAGGCAGTGCAGGACTTGAAATTGAGCAGCCCTGATTAAATTGATGGTTACACCTGTGATGTTTATTATTGAAGCCTGATCTTGGGAAACATTTGTGAACATGTTCAACTCCAACTGTTGTTGTTTTTGTTTAGAGATTTGTTTTGCTTTTTTTGTTTATTGCAAATATATTTAGTTGGTTGTAAGTCGTTTTATACATCTATGAATGTTTTGAGTTACGGTGTGTCACACTTTGAAAGAAGTATCGTCATTTCATCTGGTCATCTTGCATTAAAGGGCTTGTACATTGTGACGTCTCATCGCAATGACCGCCGCCATTTTGGGAGCATAGAAGCGTTGGTTTGATAGTTATTATGTTAGTAGCAATGGTTCTTTGGTGATTGTTTAGGAATTGATCGTAAAATTATTTGTCATTAGGGGGAGACATTGTTGTGCTTGAAAGTGCCACAGCGGTTCTCATGGGAGACGTGACAAAACAAAGTCCTCATTAGGCCAGGTAACGGTATATTTACGTTGTTCATGCAGGACCACTTTCTTTTCATGGTCAACCGACCATGCATACAGTATCATATGTGTTAGTTTAAAGTCCTTGGAAGAGTCACATACACTAACTTTGTCATACTATGAAGGATGTGCTTTAGCTGACGTAATGCCAGTGAAACTGTGTGTTTCTAGCCTGTCCTTAGACAACTACTACAGCCCCATTCCCAATGGACTGGTGTCAGCAAGGGACCTCGTCTATCTAACGGTGGAATCCCCTTTCTTCTTTGTGTACATTTATACACTGTGGTAAGGAGGGGCGTGGCTTAGCGCCGGCTGCGGGCAGAAGGGGCGGAGCGGCTCAATTGGGGCCACAGACGCAGCTGTAGGGAATGAGCGCAATTAGATAACTATTAAAGACTGACGTGTATTGTGCTCTCCCCACAGTGAGGTCGGGTCCAAACACGCGGCTGGCCGTTGGTAGCAGCCCAGAAAGCGTTTACCCAGCACACGTCCAAGTGGGACGACAAGTTCTGATTTCTTGTTTTGTTTTGAGGAAGGCAATAAAAGCTACGTTTGCTTCCGGACTTTTGGTGTGTTTCCAATTATTACCCTGGTCTGTAGCCGAGAGCACGCTACATTGGTGCCTGAACAGGGGCCGAGGTCCGTTGATTTCGTTTTATTTTTCTCTCTTGGGGATTTATTTATATATATAATTTTTTTGGGATGAACGACCAAGTTCCCGAGCCGCCATTGGCCCAAGCCCTACGGCGGATCGCCGAGACCCAGGAGGGGCTCATCCTTGCCCACCGCCAGCAGACCCAGGCGCTGGTTGAGATTACGGCTCAGCACGCAGAAGAACGGGCGATGCTCCTACGCCTGATGCGGCCGGCGCCGGCAGACAGGCAGGGCGAAGGAGGAGAGGCGGCACGACCACAGATCCCGCTGCCAAAGATGTCCCCTCAGGACGACGTAGAGGCGTACTTAGAGGTGTTTGAGGGGACGGCAGGGGCGTGTGGCTGGCCGGAGGCCGAGTGGGCGCTCCGACTACTACCACTATTGACCGGAGCAGCCCTGACCGCGGCACATGCGCTGCCTGCCACCGCCTGGGGGGACTATGCCACCGTGAAGAGGGGCCTACTGGACCGCCTCGGGCTGCCACCGGAGGGACATCGGCGCAGGTTTAAAGACCTGAGGATGGTGGATGTAGGCCGGCCCTTCGCCTACGCGCACCAGTTGGTGGACGCCGCGGTACTGTGGCTGCGACCGGAGGAGCGCAGCAGCCGGCAGGTGGTGGAGCAGGTGGCGCTGGATCGTTTTATTGAGGGCTTACCCCTAGCCATGGCCGAGTGGGTCCAGTGCCACCGGCCTGCGGACCTGGAGGCCGCCATTACCCTGGCGGAGGACCATCTGGCGGGGCAGGGGAGTTCCCCGCGGCGCCTGTCCGCCCGGTTCCCCGACCACGGAGACCGCTGGAGGCATCGTGGCCCCCCACACCCCCTCGCACCGACAACCCCCATACACCTGCACCAGTTCCCCATCCTAGGTCCAATCCACCGGGTTGGTACCGGTCCCCTCCGGGCCCGGCCTCCGCCTCTAGGGCCCCTAACCCGCAGAGAGCTCCTCAGCCGGCGAGACAGGAGTGTTGGCGGTGCAGACAACCCGGACACCGCCAGTGGGACTGCCCCCAGATGGAGGTGGGGCAGGGGGTCCGGGTGGCCGCGCCGCTGGCCTCTTCTCCCGATCAGGAGGATGAATACTGCATACCGGTAAGGATGCGAGGGAGTATCTACCAAGCGTTGCTGGATTCAGGGAGCGAGCAAACCCTGATCCACCAAAGCTTGGTTCGACCCGAGGCACTGGGAGAGGCATCATGGGTGGATATAAGGTGTATTCATGGGGATGTGCACAAGTATCCAGTCATGACTGTGGAAATTCGCTATGGCGGGGAAAAGCATAAAGTTAAGGCTGCGGTTAGCTCCCGCCTATCGCGTCCCCTGCTATTAGGCACTGATTGGCCGGGCTTTTGTAGGTTAGTGAAAGAACAGGGGACGCGGCACCGACGGGAAGGGACATGTGTGATGTGCTCCGTTCTCAGTCGTGACGCAAGCTCTCCCGAGGTCGGAGGGGGGGAGGAGTCTCAGGAGGAGACGCCGGTAATACGGGTGTTTCCCCCGATGGACCACTTTCCCCTCGAACAGTCCAGGGACGACACATTGCGCTTCGCCTTCGACCGTGTACTTTCCATCGACGGCCAGAAGGTGTCACCCGAGACCGTGTTAGCACATCCGTATTTTGCCATGGTTAGGGACAGGCTTTACCGAGTGAGTCGGGACACTCAATCAGGAGAAGAAGTGAGCAAGTTACTCATCCCACAAAGCCGCCGGGAAATGGTTTTCCAGGCGGCTCATCACAGCCCGATGGCAGGTCACTTAGGCTGTGATAAAACACGGAACCGGCTCATGGCCCGCTTTTATTGGCCGGGCATTCACGGGGATGTACTTCGGTGGTGTGCATCCTGCCGTGAGTGTCAGCTAAGCAACCCCCCGGCCACCCCAAAAGCGCCGTTGCGCCCTCTACCACTGATTGAGATCCCCTTCGAAAGAATTGGTATGGATCTCATCGGGCCATTAGACCGTAGCGCACGGGGACATCGATTTGCATTAGTCATTGTGGACTATGCAACCCGATATCCCGAAGCAGTGCCCCTGCGCTCTATCTCCGCGAAGAGCGTAGCGCAGGCGCTGTTTCACTTAATCTCCCGAGTCGGAATCCCGAAAGAGATTCTGACTGATCAAGGCACTACGTTTATGTCACGCACACTCCGGGAGTTGTATGGGTTACTTGGGATAAAAGCGATCCGAACCAGCGTGTACCATCCCCAGACAGACGGCCTGGTGGAAAGGTTTAACAAGACATTAAAGTCCATGCTGCGTAAGTTCGTACACGAAGATAGTCGGAATTGGGATAAATGGCTCGACCCTCTGTTATTTGCAGTACGGGAGGTGCCCCAGGCCTCCACGGGGTTTTCCCCATTTGAGTTGTTGTTCGGTAGACGACCGAGGGGCGTGTTGGACCTACTTAAAGAAAACTGGGAGGAGGGTCCAAGCGCCAGTAAGAATGAGATTCAATACGTGATGGACCTGAGGGCAAAACTCCATGCACTGGGACGGGTTTCACGGGAGAATTTGCTTCAGGCCCAGGAACGTCAGCAACGGCTGTATGACAGAGGGATTCGGCTGAGACAATTTGCACCGGGAGATAAAGTACTTGTATTGCTCCCAACATCCAGCTCAAAATTGCTCGCTAAGTGGCAAGGACCCTTTGTGGTCACACGGCGAATCGGGGATGTTGACTATGAGGTTGAACGTTCCGACAGGGGGGGATCGCGGCAGATCTACCACCTCAACATACTGAAAGGTTGGAAGGAGGCGCGGCCAGCGGCTATGGTAACCTCGGTGGCCCGGGAGGACCAGTTCGGTCCGGAGGTGGCCGGACCGGGCCAGCCGTCCCGGGTCCCCTACAATGGGTCACTGGAGCCGCACCAGAGGGCCGAGGTCGCCGAGCTGCAACACCGGTTTGCGGACGTCTTCTCCTCCCTGCCAGGACGCACGACGCTCATTGACCACCGCATCAAAACTTCCCCCGGCGTGACGGTTAGAACGCGCCCGTATAGGTTGCCAGAACACAAACGGAAGATGGTTCAGGCGGAATTAAGATCTATGCTGGATATGGGGGTAATAGAAGAGTCGCACAGCGGATGGTCCAGTCCGATCGTACTGGTACGTAAGTCTGATGGGTCCATCTGGTTCTGTGTCGACTACCGCAAGGTGAATAGCGTGTCAAAATCCGATGCGTATCCCATGCCTCGGGTCGAGGCATGTCTCCAGAGTCTAAGGAAAGATCGGCCTTCTCCACTCCGTACGGTTGTTCCAATTTAAGGTGCTTCCATTTGGGTTGTTCGGAGCCCCTGCCACTTTCCAGCGTCTCATGGACAGGGTGCTGCGGCCGCATGCTGCATATGCGGCTGCCTACATAGATGATGTCAACATTCATAGTGACACTTGGCAGCAGCATATGCAGCGGGTGGCGGCAGTGCTCGAGTCACTGAGGCGGGCGGGGCTCACGGCCAACCCAGGGAAGTGCATGAATGGTCGGAGGGAGGTACGGTATTTGGGGTACCGCTTGGGTGGTGGGCAGGTGCGCCCGCAAATAGAGAAAACTGAGGCGGTCGCGGCCTGCCCGCGGCCAGAGACCAAAAAACAGGTGAGGGCATTCCTGGGGCTGGCGGGGTACTACAGGCGGTTCATTCCCGCTTTCTCGGAACTGACCAGTCCCCCGACCTCACCCGAAAGGGTGCCTCAGATCCGGTCCAGTGGACCGAGCAGTGCCAGGCGTCGTTTGAGAGGGTTAAAAAGGCTCTCTGTGGGGAGCCGCTCTTGCTCACGCCTAACTTCAATCTCCCTTTTGTATTGCAGACGGACGCGTCGAACAGGGGGCTGGGAGCCGTGCTGTCCCAGGAGGTGGAGGGCGTGGACCGCCCGGTGCTGTACCTCAGCTGGAAGTTGTCGGACCGGGAGGGAAGGTACAGCACCGTGGAGGAGGAGTGTCTAGCGATCAAGTGGGCGGTTGACGCCCTGCACTACTACCTCCTGGGGCGCTCGTTCACCCACTGTTCGGACCACGCCCCCCTGCAATGGCTCCACCGCATGAAGGACACCAACCCACGGATCACGCGGTGGTACCTGGCTTTACAGCCATTTCACTTCCGGGTGGTCCATAGGCCGGGGGCGCAGATGGTGGTAGCGGACTTCCTCTCCCGACTGCCTGAACTGGGGGGGGGGGGGGGGGGGGGGGAGTTGGCTGTCGGCCGGACGGCTCCCCGGCCTAAGTGGGGCGGTGGGGATATGTGGTAAGGAGGGGCGTGGCTTAGCGCCGGCTGCAGGCAGAAGGGGCGGAGCGGCTCAATTGGGGCCACAGACGCAGCTGTAGGGAATGAGCGCAATTAGATAACTATTAAAGACTGACGTGTATTGTGCTCTCCCCACAGTGAGGTCGGGTCCAAACACGCGGCTGGCCGTTGGTAGCAGCCCAGAAAGCGTTTACCCAGCACACGTCCAAGTGGGACGACAAGTTCTGATTTCTTGTTTTGTTTTGAGGAAGGCAATAAAAGCTACGTTTGCTTCCGGACTTTTGGTGTGTTTCCAATTATTACCCTGGTCTGTAGCCGAGAGCACGCTACATACACTTTCCAGTTTTAAGAAAAAGAAAGTCCCCAAGGACACTTAATTATTATTTATAATCATACACAAGGATGTGCCGTCATTGGAGTTATAACGTATGTCTCCTGACATGTCAAACCAACAGAATCATCCATCTTATTATTAATTTATTATTATATATTAATTGTATATATTTCACCTGTCGACTGCAAAGTTAATGTCTCAGAGTGAACAACTTCCAAGGCGGATGGATGGTAAGGGAGGTCAGATCCATGGGAGTATAGCTCTAGGTAATTTAAGAACCTCGTAGATTTTTATATTATGCATAATTAGTAGAACAACAGAGTTGGTAGCTGACATTTTTTGTCATCAGCATAATTCGTTTTTCTTGCAGGACACTTCTTGACAGCAAAGTATTAAATTTAAATTGAACATGATCATGGCAAGACTGGGAGCATTAACCAAGCATCTTCAATGATATAATGGGTCTGCATGATTCTTATAGGAAAAGCATTGGACCATCGTAGAGAGTTAAGGGTTGGACATGGTTGAAAACAGCCTTGGCGGGAGAGGCCAACTTAATTAGCAGTACACGATTGGGGGAAGTGGACATGTCTGCGAGGATGCAAGACAACTAATGGAATCCACACAGTAAAGAAGTCAGGAGATTGGCATGGCCTCAGTATCATACTTTGTGGCTGCAGTGTCAATGCAAATGCTAACTAACTTGACTCTCATTTGGAGAGATGAATGGATATTATCTCTGGGTGCAAGGAAAACGTATACAAATGCTTTATAAATTAACTACACACAATGTAAACAAGGTTATATAATTTGATATTAATATGAAATGGTTTGTGGACAGTAGTGTCGAGACACTTCCAGAGAGCTCCGACGGCTTATTTTAATAGAGGGACATCTGTAGAGGGGCTTACGGGGGGGGGGGGGGGGGGGAGGTCCAGTCCTGCTGGGTTCCTGTCTGCTTGTGTTCCAAGTCAACCAGCGTTCCAAACTGGGCTTTCCTAAAAGCGAGAAGGCGTCTCCACTCATGTGAAATGTGTTCACAGTGTTTAATTGTAATTCAAATGTGTTAAAAGGTGCTGTGGGTAAGATTTAAGAGCTATAATTTGAATGTTATTTGTTCGAAATGCCTTAGCCATCAGTCAGCTATTAGTGAGTGAAATGCACTGTGAGAATATCTGTTTTTGTTCACTACGCTTGCCTCTGGATGAGATGAGACCATCTCAATTTTAACCTCTCCCACACAAATCTTTGACTCAAGGCATCTCTGGCCTAATGGATTCATGGATTCCATGTTGCCTGTCAATCACAGGTGCATGAATGCAACACTTCTCAATTGTGGAGAATGTAAAGAGGGATGGAGCACAGAAGGAGGGTCGTTATTTTGGGTTGTTTCGTTTCATAATATTTTCTTCTGCTCTCTCTTGCTTGTACAGTATGATGTACACTTCCTACAATAGTGTATAATAGTGTTTCTTGGTCCTTTATGTGGCAGTGCACCAAGACATACTCCTTGCATTTCAGTTATTTCGTTCTTACTGTGCTTGGCTAATGAACACACCTGATTCTTGTTTTCTTTTTTCTAAAAAAGGTTTGGTTTTTGTGTTGCCATCCGTGGTGATGTCATTTAATGTGAGCCCAGTGGAATTGAAATGAGCAGTCATTGTCGAGGGACAATAAGGTTCTGAATAAATCAGAATTTGTTTGTCAGACAGGCTAGAATGTTTTGAAATGTGTTGATTATGTTTGCTTGATTGGACATCGCAAGTCAAAATGTTTGGAAATATGCCGATTATGTTTGGTTAATGAGCCTTGCAAATCTGGATAAATGTCAAAGAAGTAATATGGTTGGGATTTAAGGGGATTTAAAAACAATTCTGTTACAATGCTTCATAAGAATTACTCGATACTCAAGTGTGAAAAACAGCCCTGCTCTACACAAGAGAGAAATACAGGATCCTCTGTATTGGCAGAACCATGATAGGTAACAGTCCATTGGATCTATATCTCATAAATTAGAAACATGGCTGATTAGCACGGATTTATTTCATGACTACCTCTGGGATCCTTACAAATCACGCAAAATGGATCTGTAGGGCATTTTATCAACGTCTCAATTCCATAATCTTTTATGTGTGTGTGTGTGTGTGTGTGTGTGTGTGTGTGTGTGTGTGTGTGTGTGTGTGTGTATCCCATCATCAGTTAAAAAGACTCACCGTGTATTCTGATTGGATGCCCAGCAGTACAGCCATTCCAGGAGCCATGGGGATGGAAGGAAGAGGAAAAGAGAGTAAACGAGGGACATGATATGTGTGGGTTTGAAAGAACGAGGAAATTAGAGAGTAAATTAGGGGAATTCAGCAGCGTAGGAAAATATTAGATACATTTTCTTCATCTACACCAATGGAAAGTTCCATTACTACCTGTAATGGTGTATTACTAGTTGAGTACTACCTGTTATGGTGTATTACTAGTTGAGCACTACCTGTTTTGGTGTAATACTAGTACAGTACTACCTGTTATGGTGTATTAGTTGAGTACTACCTGTAATGGTGTAATACTAGTTGAGTACTACCTGTTATGGTGAATTAGTTCAGTACTACCTGTTATGGTATATGGATAGTAGTTCCAAGCCTTCTCGGTCACGTAGAAGATCTTGGGGACGACGGCCCTGGCCCAGCTGGGCAGCTTGCTGAGAGAAACACAACGAGATGAAGGGTTGAGTGATGTGTAACGCAAACCGCCACAAAGAAAAGGAACACATTGGAAAGGAGGTACTGAGATACAGAAAAAAAACTGTTGACGGTGTAAGCCAAACACTGACTTCCTCTATCCAAGATGAGTCCTTATCACCCATTTCATGTGACTACCTTCTCCAGACATCAAATACGGGGGGGAGTGGAAACACGTTGATATTACTGTTACACCCGTCGGCACAGGTTTATTAGTTCAGCCAAGGATCACGTTACATTGATTTGATTTGGCTAAACAATAATGTACTTTTTTTTTGTATGTTGGCCATCATTTGTTGAATGGGTGAATGCCCTGTGAAGCTATGCGCTAATAAGTTGAAAAAGTCCCTTTTCATGTCATGGTGTGTCGAGCTGTCTGACCGTCTGTGAGTAGAGCCGTACTAGAGGCCACGATAAAAAAAACATCCCTACCACACGAGGGGGCCACTGTAGACCCTGGACTGGCAGGGCACAATGATTAGAAAAACCACCACTACTCCACCCACCACCACCACCATTAACCTCTGGGTCGCAACTACTTTGGTGGGCCACAAGATTGATAGAGCTGCAGCATGGACGTGCTGGGGAAAATGAGTGTGCAGCGATGGCAAGTCACTTTCCCGGATTTCCCGAAATTCTCAATACATTTGCTGACACCAGCACCGTCACAATGTCCATGCTATACACCATCTAGGTGGCTGCCACACTCCACCTAGGTGACTTTTACTGGAGGAGCCCAAGAGGAGCCCAGTTGATTGACAATGTTGATTGACAATGTTGATTGACAATGATACATGGAGCAACCATGTTGCCATCCAGGAGATCTCTCTGTGTGTGGTGATGGCTGACTCAGCCTGTGCACTTTGATTACTCAATGTGCAACAGGTGTGCAGCCTCACCCACCCCCAGAGTCCAATCAGTCTGACTCGGGCCAGGTAAGGCTGCTTAAACCAGCCATCATCCACATACACTCCCCAAGCACCTATAATGCTGATTTGCTCTTATATGTGGTTCTTGTTCCTTTATGTAGTGGTGCACTTAGACTAGAAATTGCTTTTATGTCAATTCTTTGTGTGCTCAAAAAACTGAGGAAAAACAGAGGGAAGCACAAACTATTGGAAATTGTAATGTTTTAGCTAATACCTGTACTTTTATTTTGCTTTGTTGTTATGTTTTGTGGTATCAATGTTGTTGTCACCTCATGCACTGCTGCCCTTCTTGCACAGGCCTCTCTTGAAAAATAATTAATCTCAAGTGACTAACCTGGTCAAATAAAGTTTAAATAAAAAAGCTATTTTTGAAGATTTCAGATTTCCAGATTGTGACTGATTCTGAAGTGTGGATGGTGAGAGGAGAGGCGATAGAGGGAAGCCTGTATCCTGGCTCTGGAACAGCTGAGCAGATGGGCGGACCACTGAGGTGTGACATCTGTTAATTGAAGACCCCCCTAAGGTAGGGCTGTGCGATATGGATCATTTCTTATCTCGATAACGATATATATCACGATATAGTATATTTTCTGTAAATTATATGAAAAAAGTGTCTACCCAGAATAACCACATGCCTCATGATTACTTTTCAATAATCCTATCAACTAAATGCAAAAGAAAGGCACTTTCTCTTTTCTCCTTTTATTTGGAAGTGACATTGAGCAGAACTGTCACAAATGAGAAAAAAGGGATATTGAACATATTAAAAACCAAATAAATATTAAAGTAAAAAAACACTGTTTCAAGTCTCAGAAATCTCCAATAGTGCAGCAAATAAACACAAGTATAATATCAATATAAAATATCAAAACACTCTGCTTCAAGTTTCCGAAATCTCCAACAGACATCCAATAAACAAAATAAGTACTTGGCGTAACTCGTCTCGTCCACAGGTCCATTGTTAATATGTATGTGAACCCACTGTTTCAGCTGGAATTTGAACACTATATGCGAAAAAAAAATTAACAAGAAGAAAGTGTTTGGGGCTGAGCGTTCTAGGAAGGAGGGGGGCATGTTACGACCCATGGCAACTTTGTAATACTTTTTTAGTATCGTCGTTGTGTATGAGCGTTATAATGAGTGATGTTGTATATGAAAGGCGCCACACACCGTGGGATTATCCTAAACTTAACCCTCACTTGGACAAGGACATCAGAATAATACACTGCTCAGATGGAGCCCCACACATCCACATACACCGTAGCGTTATACTGAGAAACCCAACCCTCTCTCGGACGCAATCACCCAAATCAACAGCTGTCCAGAATGAGCTTCACATATCTGCACACTAAAGACTCTTTCAACTCGTTTGAGATTCACTTTTCTTTCAAAAGATCACATCTTTTGACTTGTTCTGCCTCAGACTGTTGCGGGACGTTCGTTCTGTTTCACGCTCCTCCATGTTTGTTTCTGTATTTGTCGCACACGTATATAGTGAAGGTAAAGCAGGGTCAGAATGACGTAAACTTCGGCCGTTAAGTAAAACAACGATAGGAACAATAGAGAGAAATATCTATTGATAAGACATCCCTTTCACTCTCTCCATCTCTCTATCTCTCCCTATCTCTCTATAAATCCCTCACTCCGTTTCTCTCACACTCCCTCTCTCTGTATCTCCCTACATCCCTCTTTCTCTCTCTCATCCCTCCATCTCAGTTACTCTTCCTCTCTCTCCATTTCTCTCACTTTCTTTCTATTTTTCTTTCTTGCCATCTCTATCCTTTTCACTCTCCATCTATCTCTCGCTCCATTTCCCTCACTCTCCCCACTCTCTCCATCTCACTCTCTTTCCCACTCCCTTTCTGTCTCTCTATCCCTCGCTCTTTCTCTCTATCATTCTCTCCATATCCCTCTCTTTCTCTCTCATATTTCCATTATCTCCAATTCCCTCTCTCTTTCACTCTCTCTTCCTGTCCCTCTCTCCCTCTAACATTTTTCCCCATGCACACATACATATATTTATACACAGTCTGCAGCTATAACATTGTGGCAGGTGGTTTGTAGGCGGTGAGAGAAAGAGAGGTGGGGGGTGGGGCCGAGGGTCCAACAGAGACTGCTCAAATTACCCATCATGCACACATGCCTGACCACTTCTTGTCCCCCACCCCACACACACACACACACACACAAAACTTTCCCCAGTTGTCCTCAGCTATTTACCATTGTCTTGTGGTTGTATCAGATACACATCTTCATCTTACTTAGTGTCTCCCATTGGCATTCTATTCGTAAATGTGCATCAAAGACTCAAATTAGAAAATAAATCAACAACAGTACAGCGGTCTGTGTCATCCAAATGTATACGTTGGACATTAATTTAAAAAACTCAAACAAAACAAGGAATACATTAACTCAGTATAATATGGAATAGATACACTCTTGTGTAACTGAAGCTGGGGTCAGTCTACCTGTCCAAATGATGAATGGAAAGTGAGCCACTAAAACAAGATAGGTTCAACAACATACTCCAGTATTTATGGAAACTCGTTTCACAGATCTGTGACTTTATTGGTCAAGTAGGCATTAAGACATCGGCATAGCTTTTCCATAATTTGAATGATTCAAATTACACCCCCTGGCCGTTAGCTCCTCGTCCCCATGGCCTGATTTAGACCTCTGTGTATAAAACCTATAGGGGGTGCATTATGTGGCAAGGGCCGGTTTTACTGTAAGGTCACCATGCACACATGTGTGGTTGGGATCACACATGGAAAATCCTTACGCACTCTCACACATGCAAACAGACAGACATGCATACGCACGCGCACACACATGTGTGTACACACACACAAATACACAGAGGTGTATTTATGGACTACTATCCCTACCACCCCCACCCCATTAACCACCGCACCCCCCCCCCCAATCTGAGAAGCCAATCATCCAACTAACAGCGAGCAACAAGGTATTTTCCAGACACAGTAGGGTTAGCCCCCCGTGATTGGCCCCCACACCAGAGAAGATTGGCTTTTTAGCTTAAAAGCCACAGCTGAGGATATTCAATGATGCTCCCAAGCTATTGAAAACACTGCAGACTCTCGGTGAGACTTGTGAAAAACATGATATATGTGTGTGGGAATGTGTGTGTGTCTGTTTGTGACACGTGTGTGTGTGTCTGTGTAACACGTGTGTGTGTCTGTGTGACACGTGTGTGTGGATGTGTGTGTGTGTGTGTCAGTGTCAGTTTTTTGGGTGTGTGTTGGGCATTGGTAGTAGACAACCCATTCTACAGCGACTACAAAGAAAACATACCATTGCATTTCCCAAGGCTTGAAAATAGTAAAAGAGCTGACAAGAACAGTACAAGCCATGTTGCTGGAATTGCTGACAGTAATGTATTTCAGTTATGTATTGTATGTGTTTTGTGCGGAACTGACAAGCTAAAAGTGTTATTTTCTCCTCATGAATTTATCTTTAAAATCAAAAAAGTATCTTAATATGTTCTCAATTCCAATTGAAACATTCATATGTATAATTAACTACTAAAACGAAATGCATTGATATATATCTCTTCTAACATTCCTCATCTATTTGAACTTTTGTATTGTTGTATTGTCGTAGGGCACCACTGAAAATGAGACCTTGGTCTCAATGGGCTACCCTGGTGAAATAAAGGTTTGAATAAACATGAAAAAAATACATCATAAGTGACTATATCTCCCGCCATCCTTCGTCATGGAGTGGAGACGTTGACGTGTTGTGACGGCTATCCTTTTAACCTTAGGGATCACTGGGCTGACAGCTATCATTTTAACCTTAGAGATCACTGGGCGGACAGTATCCCTTTAACTTGGTCAGACAGGGAGACTGCTGATGACAGCAGCTCCATAGAGCTGAGTGTGTTTGCATGGAGGGAGGACATGATACATATCTAGCCCTGACACACATCATCGTCCTCATCAGCAGCACCATGGTGAAGGCACGTTTGCTGTTTTTAGTTTGTTGATTTTTTGTGGACATTGTGGGTGGTGGTAGGATAACAGCTCATGTCCATCAGGTAGGGCACTGTGCGTGATTCTTTAAATAACTCATGTTCAATACCTGGGAAGGGTTACTGTCGGTGTGACTGATACTTTTTCATATTGTTTCAATATCTGGATGTTTTTGGCTTTTCTTTTATTACAGTGAGGGAAAAACGTATTCAATCCAGCCGGCTGATTTTGTATGTTTGCCCACTGACAAAGACATGATCAGTCTATAAATTTAAGTAGGTAGGTTTATTTGAACAATGAGAGACAGAATAACAACAAATATATCCAGAAAAACATGTCAAAAAGGTTATAAATTGATTAGCATTTTAATGAGGGAAGTATTTGACCCCTCTGCAAAACATGACTTAGTACTTGGTGGCAAAACCCTTGTTGACAATCACAAAGGTCAGACGTTTCTTGTAGTTGGCCACCAGGTTTGCACACATCTCAGGAGGGATTTTGTCCAACTCCTCTTTGCAGATCTTCTCCAAGTCATTAAGGTTTCGAGCCTGACGTTTGGCAACTCGAACCTTCAGCTCCCTCCACAGATTTTCTATGGGATTAGGGTCTGGAGACTGGCTAGGCCACTTCAGGACCTTAATGTGTCTCTTCTTGAGCCACTCCTTTGTTGCCTTGGCTGTGTGTTTTGGGTAATTGTCATGCTGGAATACCCATCCACAACCCATTTTCAATGCCCTGGCTGAGGGAAGGAGGTTCTCATCTAAGATTTGACGGTACATGGCGCCGTCCATTGTCCCTTTGATGCAGTGAAGTTGTCTTGTCCCCTTAGCAGAAAAACACCCCCAAAGCATAATGTTTCCACCTCCATGTTTGACGGTGGGGATGGTGTTCTTGGGGTCATAGGCAGCATTCCTCCTCCTCCAAACACAGTGAGTTGAGTTGATGCCAAAGAGCTCGATTTTGGTCTCATCTGACCACAACACTTTCACCCAGTTCTCCTCTGAATCATTCAGATGTTCATTGGCAAACTTCAGACGGGCCTGTATTTGTGCTTTCTTGAGCAGGGGGACCTTGCGGGCGCTGCAGGATTTCAGTCCTTCACGGCGAAGTGTGTTACCAATTGTTTTCTTGGTGACTATGGTCCCAGCTGCCTTGAGATCATTGACAAGATCCTCCCGTGTAGTTCTGGGCTGATTCCTCACCGTTCTCATGATCATTGCAACTCCACGAGGTGAGATCTTGCATGGAGCCCCAGGCCGAGGGAGATTGACAGTTCTTTTGTGTTTCTTCCATTTGCGAATAATCGCACAAACTGTTGTCACCTTCTCACCAAGCTGCTTGGTGATGGTCTTGTAGCCCATTCCAGCCTTGTGTAGGTCTACAATCTTGTCCCTGACATCCTTGGAGAGCTGTTTGGTCTTGGCCATGGTGGAGAGTTTGGGATCTGATTGATTGCTTCTGTGGACAGGTGTCTTTTATACAGGTAACAAACTGAGATTAGGAGCGCTCCCTTTAAGAGTGTGCTCCTAATCTCAGCTCGTTACCTGTATAAAAGACACCTGGGAGCCAGAAATCTTTCTGATTGAGAGGGGGTCAAATACTTATTTCCCTCATTAAAATGCAAATCAATTTATAACATTGTTGACATGCATTTTTCTGGATTTATTTGTTGTTATTCTGTCTCTCACTGTTCAAATAAACCTACCATTAAAATTATAGACTGATCATGTCTTTGTCAGTGGGCAAACGTACAAAATCAGCAGGGGATCAAACACTTTTTTCCCTCAGTGTAAGTAATCTACTACTTTAAAAGCACATTAGTGATTTATTTTGTGGTAGAAATATACCTTAACGACATTAGCATTGACCACCCCACCCTCAATGTTTGTGTTCGAGAATACTATCACTCAGGCGACTTACTACTACAATTGTCAGGGAGAGTTTGTTGATAGAGATCATAATTATTTATCTCTTTAGTCATGTAGGAGGAGACACTTTCATCCAAAGCAACTCCAGACACAGGTGATTAAGGCATCTTGTTCAAGCATGCCTACAGGCAGGTTGTGGACATTGGCGATGGCTGGGGGTTAAACACCATTGCCACTACACTACCCTGCCCCTCCATACATAACTAGGGCCTTTTTCCTTTTACATGTGCTGGCTTGGCTCACCTCGGTTTGACTTGCTGCGTCAGCCCAGTGTCACATCTCGCCCCCTTCATTGAAGACTTCACTCTCTGTCCTTGTGTTTCCTGCTTTTGGTTGTTCCCACTCACCTTGATTGTTTTCACCTGTCCCTCATTTAGTCTACGTGTTTCCCTTCCTCTGTGCCAGTTCGTCTTTGTTCCTCTGTGTCAAACGTTCCAGCACTACTCCTAGCGATTTTTACGATTCCTGTTTTTTTTTATATTCCTGCCTGTTATTCCCGACTACGCCTTTGCCTTCTCCCTACCGGATTGTTTTCCTGATCTCCAACTGATTACCCATGTACCGACCCTTGTTTCTTAGTAAAGACCATTCTTACTATCCAGACTGTTACCTCCGAGTCGTGCTTTTGAGTCCTTTTTTCCCTGTGGTTCACCTAGTTCTTACACCCAGCGCGGTTGGGATTTGCATCTCCATTACAACAGGGCTTACTGCTTGAAGGTGTGCCTTTAACTGATGACAAGCTTGTCTTAAGTCAATGACCCAACACACATGGTAATTCTAGCCTATTTCGTTTTATATTATAACCGTCATAAATTTAGATTGATTTGTTTAAGAGACATTTAATATATTTGGTTTGTTACAGACAGAACACACATGATAACCTCAATGATGAATAGAGTTCATAATGTTCAATAGGCCTATTCCCCCCTTTTTCGCTTCCTAAAGCTGATTTATTTCAGTTTGGCCTTGTTTACAAATTGGACAATATTTGCCACACGATGTCCTTGATATTAGGAAAATTCCGCATTGAATAACAGTATCAGTGATCTAATAGTGTGAATATTGTCCAATGCCTAGTCTTTAGACCAAGCCTAATCTGAAAGAAACCAATCCTTTTTCATCAAGCAATTATGTTTTGCAAGTGATTATTGTCAAACTAAAATCACTGCGGCGCAACATTCAGATATTTTGTAGTGGAATAACAGAGAGGAATAGATCCGTCATTGAGATAGACAAACATGACCCCCTGCATGTTGGCATCTGGAGGACGAGGAGAGGGACTCACTTGTTGAGGTAGACCCGCTTCTCTGTGAACTGTCCCTGGCCGTGCTCAGGGTCCTCGTAGGGCTCGTTCTGGACCACCTCCACGCCCTCGCCCCGTTCACTCTGCTCATGGCTGTGCTTGCTGATCATGTACAGCTGGCCGATCTGGTACTGGAGTACAGACAGGGACGCACAGGCACACCAACAGATATTGACACAGATGGTTGGGCGGACACACACACAAACATACACACAGGCAGACACAGACAAAACAACAAAGAGACAGATGGATGGGATAGACAGACAGAAATGCACACACACACACACACACACACACACAAACACACCAGACAGGAAAAAGAGAAACAGAAAAGTTAAACATTTTACCCTGTTAATTCTTATTCTGTTTTATCACCGGTAAAGCTCTGCCTGACAGTTCCACACATAGACGATCATATCTCCGGTGCTTGTTGCCGTGCAGCTTTTAACGAGGGGGTTGTCAATGGAAACGCTTATCTAATGACAGTTAAGTCCACACTTGACACAATATCATTTTAATGATACCTGTTAGTATAGAAGCACTACATAAAAGGCCTAGAACTCGATCAAACAGGTGAGGTGGGCAGGGTCAATTCTATTCAGGGGTGCAATTGGCTACCTCCTCTGCCTTCGTATTCAAATGACCTATGACAGCAGGCGGCTTATAGATCATTTGCGCCGGTGAAGCTACAACACATAATAATCAACCAGCTGTTGCTGTTTCAAAAACCCTGGAACATTAACGCTTCAAGAGTTCATTGAACTTCAAAGGCTGCTATGCTCATTTGAACACGAGGTCAAAAACAGCCAATCACAAACCCTCTACGGGCGGGTGTTTGTCCCACCCCCTAACCTCCACATTCAAGCGAACTGGGGGGAAAGACACAATACACGAGCTATCACTGACTGCAGTGGTGTTGTTGGTTGTTGTGCAACCTAGCAACGGTTGCCATGCGAACAGAAAGCTGGGAATAAGCTGACGTCCACAACATAGCGCACAGAGGCTCCCGTTTTGGCTCCAACGCCCACGCAAGTTAAAAATGGCTAACCGGCGCAACAATGGTGACATCCAGTCCAGCCCAACACTACATCTGTCCCTCAACCCCAAAAATCCTTTACTCATCACCCACTGGCCCAATTGGCCCCCAATGTGACCGACCACAGGTGGCTTGCATGAGCGGAATGATGTGTCATACGGTTTAAGTATTTTCCGCTCGGTTATTAAAATAACACAAGCGGGGGTGAGGGGCCCGAAGAGCAGATATTTCCGATGCCTGCTTGGGGCCTATTTTCTGTGTGAAGGTAAGTGATACACAGCAGCTGGAATAGACCCAGGGGCCATGTAGGATTTATTCCGCCATTCAGAGAACTTCAGCTCAAGATAAGCTGTGTTGAAATGGTGGAGCAAAACACACTCACACAGGCACAAGCATTAACACACACACAAACACACACAAGCGTATACACATACACACACATACACAAACACACAACTACACAACTACATACCTATCATCCACACACTCATATACACACGCATACACACTCACATACTTTTACGCATGCACACACACAAACACACACACACATGCACACACAAACAAACACACACACACACACACACACACACACACACACACACACACACACACACACACAGACCAATAGGGAGAGGGAGGGTTAAGAGTCACATCTCTCCACTGAACCAGGAAAGTGAGGAATGCAGGGGCAGAAACGTGACAGCTGAATGGAAAACCCAGAGAGGATAATGCCAACTCTTGTATAATGCCAACTCTGTAGAGCCAACGCCACTAGCAGCAGGGGAGAGCAAGAAGGCAGGATGGCGATAGAAGGGTGTTCCCACGTGGATTCCAGCAGGCCATGTTGTTCTGGGAGAACAGCTGTTCTAATCAGCAGGTGCAAAGTTACCTAGGACCAGGTAACACACAACAGACTGAGGTTAATTACACCACACACACACATGTGCAGACACATGTGCACACACACATTCACACTTAGGACCAGGTGACACAAAACAGACTGTTCATATCACTGTGGTTAATTAACGTTTACACACACACACACACACACACACACACACACACACACACACACACACACACACACACACACACACACACACACACACACACACACACATTTAGGATGAGGTATAATGTAAAAGAAAACAGCTTGTTCGTATCACCACATTGAACACACACGCACACATACAATAAATGAATGTGTCTAGTTCGATTTTTCACATGTATTTGATCGTCATGCGTTGTACAAAGTTGTACTTTTGCACAGTGAATGGTAGAGAGATATAGCTTTAGAAACTAAAGATGGATACAATGTTAGAGAAAGAAAGATAGATGATAGGGAGGGAGAGAGAGAGAGCGCGAGAGAGAGAGAGACAGATCGGTGGTATAGGTAGAGGGTAAAACGAGAGAAAGTTAAAGGAGAGTGGTAGTGAGAGAATGTGACGTGAAGTGATTTTGCATGAGACCAGGATCCTAGCTTCTTTAAATACACTCTTTAAACACAATAGACAGTGGAAGCTGATACAGATCCATCTCTGAGCCTATAATCCTCTGTACACATAAAATGTAATGTACAAAACTCAAACTATGCACACTCTACTCATTCAATAACCGCTGAATATGGTATCCGACCAGGGTGATTACCATACAGAGGAACACGCCAAGGTCATGTCTTCTGCATAGCCTTCAAATCCATTTTCCAATACATCCTTACTTATATTTACCAAATTGTAATGGAAACAGAGCATGTCCCTACATAGAGAGAGGAGTGGGATTTACTTCCTCAGTA
>JACYXH010000278.1:934977-994977 GCA_026745465.1 Lota lota | reverse complement strand
TTTATATTTATCTATTATATCTATCTATCTATTTATATATTTTATTTGCCACGGTTGGGAGAGGTGGCAGAATATTTTGTTGAAGACCGAGCTGTAAAATAACCTCATTTATGCATGTCATTTTGTAATTCAATCAAATGTCTGACCACTTCAATGCTACTTTTGATGAATTGTAAACCCATGAATGTTGGGCACTTTGTGTGCATCACATGCACACACATACACACACATATGCAAACACACACTCTCTCTCACACAAACACTCAATTGAGGCTTGATAAACCCTGCCAGAGAAGGAGCGATGTGTTGAAGGTCATGGGAAGAAAGAATGAGAGAGAGAGTTGAATAGGGTTGAGTATTCAAAAGGAGGACGTAAGATAATTGTATGATAGGAGACCGACAGAGCGAGAGAAGACAAATAAGCAGGAATTAGCAGTTTAATACAAAATAAGAGGCATTGAGACCAAAAAAGAGACAGATGGTAAAACGGTACATAAAAGATGAATACAGAAAACGTTAAATAAATATATACTCCTAATATAAGCAAACAAACAAAGTTAATAAGGTTAATATGTCAGGAGAGGGTGAAGCTGTAGAAGAGGAGAAAGGAGGAAGGTTCCAGTGATCTTCTGCTTGCCGCAGGGAAGATGAACAGCAAACCAGGCGGCTGTTGAACCATCAATAATACGGAAGCATTGATTAGGACTCCCCCCCGCCTTCCCTCTCTCTCTCCGCTTTCTCCCATTTACCTCTTTCCCTTTCTGTCTCCTACCCCCAATCTCACCTCTCTCCCACCCCCCCAGACACAACCACACACACAAACAAACACAAGCATGCACGCGTACACACACTCATGCAAGGACACACGCCCGCACGCATGCATAAACGCACACACGCACACACACAAACACACACACACACACACACGCCATCATCACCATTTCATCTCATGATATCCTATGCTCTTTCATATACGTCTCTCTCTCCTCCAACCTTTTACCGGTCCAGCGCCCACTATGAATTATCTTCTGTCACTCGGTCTCCCTCCCTTCCCTCTCTATATTTCCCACACACTCCCCTTCCCCCCTTCGTCTGACTCTCTACAAATCTCTCCCACTCTGGTGGTGAAACAGGGTTTGAAGCACTGTTCTGTGAGCCATCCCTTCTGAAACTATATACACTATATTGCCAAAAGTATTGGGACACCCCTCCGAATCATTGAATTCAGGTGTTCCAAACACTTCCATGGCCACAGGTGTATAAAATCAAGCACCTAGGCATGCAGACTGCTTCTACAAACATTTGTGAAAGAATGGGTCACTCTCAGGAGCTCAGTGAATTCAAGAGTGGTACCGTGATAGGTTGCCACCTGTGCAATAACGCCGTTCGTGAAATTTCCTCACTACTAAATATTCCACGGTCAACTGTTAGTGGTATTATAACAAAGTGGAAGCAATTGGGAACAACAGAAACTCAGCCACGAAGTGGTAGGCCATATAAAATCACAGAACGGGGTCAACGCATGCTGAGGCGCACACTGCGCAGAAGTCACCAACTTTCTGCAGAGTCAATAGCTACAGACCTCCAAACTTTGTGTGGCTTTCAGATTAGCTGAAGAACAGTGCGTAGAGAGCTTCATGGAATGAGTTTCCATAGCCGAGCAGCTGCATCCAAGCCTTACATCACCAAGTGCAATGCAAAGCGTCGGGTGCAGTGATGTAAAGCACACCGCCACTGGACACTAGAGCAGTGGAGACGTGTTCTCTGGAGTGATGAATCACGCTTCTCTGTCTGGCAATCCAATGGACGAGTCTGGGTTTGGCGGTTGCCAGGAGGACGGTACTTGCCTGACTGCATTGTGCCAAGTGTAAAGTTTGATGGAGGGGGGATTATGGTGTGGGTCGATTTTTAGGAGTTGGCCTTGGCCCCTTAGTTCCAGTGAAAGGAATTGTTAATGCTTCAGCATACCAAGACATTTTGGACAATTTCATGCTCCCAACTTTGTGGGAACAGTTTGGGGATGGCCCCTTCCTGTTCCAACATGACTGCGCACTAGTGCACAAACCAAGGTCCATAAAGACATGGATGAGCGAGTTTGGTGTGGAGGAACTTGACTGGCCTGCACAGAGTCCTGACCTCAACCCGATAGAACACCTTTGGGATGAATTAGAGCGGAGACTGCGAGCCAGGCCTTCTCGTCCAACATCTGTGCCTGACCTCACATATACGCTTCAAGAAGAATGGTCAAAATTTCACATAAACACACTCCTAAGCCTTGTGGAAAGCCTTCCCAGAAGAGTTGAAGCTGTTATAGTTGCAAAGGGTGGGCAGACTCCATATTAAACCCTACAGATTAAGAATGGGATGTCATTAACCTTCATGTGCATGTAAAGGCAGGTGTCCCAAAACTATTGGCAATATAGTGTAGTTTGTCAAAGCAACCACTCTCTCTGTTGACTCCCACTCCCTCCCATTCTCTCTTTATGCCGCCCTCTCCCCATCTCTCAACACCCCACCTCTGTATCCCACATCTATTTCTCTCTCTCAATCTCTCTAACCAAGCTCCTCGCTCTCTCCCTCCTTTGCCAACATTCCCCCTTCTCTCTCTATCTATCACCCTCTCTTACTCTTTCTCTCTCTCTCCCTCTATCTCCACTGACTGTGCCCGCAGAGACACATGATTTGAGTGTGATGTCAGATAATTAGTCATAAAAGTAGTGACGAGTGCATACTAGATACTGTGTTGCTTCAAGGGAAACACCGCATAGAGTTATTCTCTCTCACAATAATCAATAAAGTCGATTGTGATGACCAATCGTTCCCTATGTTGAAACCCAGCCTATGTCTTCTTGATTTGGACCTGAGCTTTTTCCCTGGTGTGCGTCTGTGCAGTGGATATTATGGATGTGGATCTCATCTTTGGTTAAAAGCAAATGCTAACCAAGCAAACTCCAACCACTTGTCTGAATCTGGGTAAGACAGGCAAACGACAATTTACAGATATCTCAGCGTATTCCTTTAACAACCGCTGCATGCTGTTGACGTCAAACTTCGGAGTAGTGCCACGCAGTGTGAAGTTCAGTATTTGAAATGCATGTACACACAGAGCATTTGCAATACATGTTCAGCCAGGGTTCCAGTGTGAGGGAAAACATCTACTAGTTTTAACTTTCAATTTAATATCCATTGGGAAAATCCATTGGGGTACGTCTCACAAATAACTTTTTTAATTGTGAGACGTACCTGGTTGAAGTGTATTTTAGTTAAGCAATTGTTTAGGGCAGGGTACTTTGTAATTTGCCTATGGTTTAGAAATATTAAACAAACGATGGCTCTATATAGAGAGGAGTGCTGCTGCCCGAAGGCTTCGCTTGGAAGCCCTTCTCGGCAGGTATACACCGCTACACCGTCTTTAGTTCCTCGCATCAGATCGCTGTAATTCCTCGCGTGAATATCTTTTGAATATCCAATATCTTTCTAACAAAAAAACTAAACACTTTCAAAGTACATAAACTGCTACTGAGTTGTGTGATTTTTTAAATGCACCACATTAGTAGCGCTATGCTGCAATATATTTAACTTTCAGTTTTGAAGTCAGGACATTCCTGGGGGTGGTCATTATTTTAAAATAATGCCTGCATACATGCATATACTGCATAGAATGAGGTAGGCTATATTTACATCTAGATAAACACACACAAGCAGCATACACATACATATATTTTTTTAAAGATAGAAAAACATGTAATTCACATTACATGAAGAAAGAGAGCACACTTGCAAAACACTTGACGAACGTTTGTATTTTACAAAAATATATATAAAAGCCTATTATAGAGGTGATGAGGGCTGGTCCAAGTGGTTAGTTTGATATTACCGTTATTCATAAAAGGCGAAACAATCCTCATTACATTACACTAACCAATAGCTAAGCGCTAGCAGGATGGCAGCTAGCACTATGCTCATCACAGGTCATTCACGCTGATGAGTATAGGAGGTCATCTCATTACCAGTGACAGGTAGCGCTTTAGTGGGACCCATTATATCACCGGCAGAGGTGGTGGCATTTGGCGAGGGACAGGTTCAGTGGGTGTCTCTTCATTCATCACAATGGCAGAGCGAGTTATTAAAAGTTAGACTTTAACCATCAGTTAGTTGGATTAAACTGAACCTATGTTCTGCGGTACATTCGATAGTCACAGATATACAGTATAATATCGTTTGATATTAAAAAAATAACACAATCATTATAATATTTTGGTCATTAAAAGTCAGTTTATCCCCTAAATATGTATATCAGCAATATGTAAGAATGTGTATGAAAGGAGAACATAGTTGTCATGTCAACTAACCAATCCCCTCTGACATTGGTGGGTGTTAATAAACGACAGCATTTTGATTGGGACATTTCGGACAAAAACGTGATTCCAAATTGTCAAAATATTAAAAGTTCATGTTAAATCCATTTACCATATTGTGGCAACCCGGCTCCTGCGCAGCGCCCCAGGCGGCTCAGGGGAGCGGTGGTAGAAGGGGTTTACCACCGCTCTCCCCGAGATCGCACACCTGAACCCATTAGGGCTGAGTGGGGCAGTCAACGACACAAGAAACACCTGCGAGAGAAGAGCAGGAGGAGAAGCAGATGCGGTACTCTGGGAAGGGTACGTGAGTATGTCAGGCAACGTGAAAGACGCCGGAGTGAATATCGTCGGTGCGAGAAGGGAGATCGCCGCCTAAGCCCAAGGGATACGGAGCTGAGTCGAGAGAGACGACACGCTGACTGAGGACGTTTCTTTCGGGGTGCCACAATATGTATATGTATCTGTGTGACCCACCACACAAATCTGAGCTCAGCATTTGCATTTGGAATTAAAATAAACACTCATTCAAGCTCCATTGTTGGAATCCACCCACACACTTTCTCGTTTGTATCTTAATAGACACACACACAACACCAAATACATATGCATGCACATGCAGGTTTGCACACACGTGTGTAGATTCACGTGCGCGCACACACACACACCGCACACACACACACACACACACATATTGAATGTTCATCAGTGGCTCTCAGTGGTTTAATCAAGCCAGAGAGGGCCACTTGTTGCAGTGAGGCTGTCTGTATGTGTTTGGAGACCACATGGAGATCACAGCCTCTGATGCTGGACTGGGGAGAGCACATTAAGGACCCACCAGGTGAGACATGATAATCAACTGGAGTGTGCAAAAGAGAGTAAGACAAAGAGAAAAAATAAGCGAAAGAGAGAGAATGAAAAAAAGATTATGGAAGAATGGATGGATACATGGATGGATGGGTATATGGATGATGGATGGGTATATGGATGATGGATGGGTATATGGATGATGGATTGATGGGTATATGGATGATGGATGGATGGGTATATGGATGATGGATGGATGGATATGGATCATTGGTGGAAGGATAGATGGTTCGATGAATGACTGCTATACTTAGGCCAGCATAGCCTGATGGATAAATCAATGACCGTGTTTATGTGTGAAGTGATGAATGGAGGCAGAAATACCTGAATTAATTTAGTAATCTATATTAATTAAAATTCAGAGAGACTGACTGCGAGGAACACAGGGGCCTGTGGACCTGCACTCCTGTAAGACTGTATTCTACTCTCAGATCAAATGTTCGATAATAGCTACACACACAAACACACAGACACCCCCCCACACACACAATCACCACTACGATATCACTACATTGGCTATCACCCTTAGGTCCAGAATAAGCCGTCACACATCGTATTAGCTCAGGGAAGGCACTGTGTTTGTGTGTGTGTGTGTGTGTGTGTGTGTGTGTGTGTGTGTGTCTGTGTTTAACTTCATTCTCTATATACAGCAAAGTCTATATACCACTGGCAATCTCTCTGAGCTTGTTCGACATTAACCTCTCTGGGACTGTTGCTTTCTAGTCTAGTTCATGTACAAAAAACAGTGTTCGCCTTGTTCTGAGGCAAGGATAACATCTGTAATAATAACAGCACACAACTGAATAATACTATTGGATCTGCATTACTGCCAGAAAAAGTCATCATTTTGTATGGGGGGGGGATTCTGTGAGGCAGACACAAGCAACAGATGCCCAAGGGAGGAATCACGGGGCTCCACGCGGCTAGGGCCACCTTCACCCATGTCTGGGTGGCTGGTTGGTTGAGTCAAGATTCACTGTACTGTGAACCTTCACGCTGGGCCAGGGACACACACCATCTTGAGCCCACTCAGACACACATCATCATAGTTTGAACTGCTGGTGTGCTTGTTTGTGTCTATGTTTTAATTTTTAATCCATGGGATAACATCAGGTATTCTTCTCCTCAATACCAATGATTGTTTTTCACCGCCTCTCTCAATCAGCTAATTTATCCTCAATCTTCAGCCCCACCCGAGCCCTCAGTGCCCCATCTAGTAAGAAACACTGCCATAATGCTAGCGAATGCTAGTGCCAACTCACCACTTTCACTCATAAATGATGAAATTAATCTTTGTACATTAACCCTTAATAACCCTTAACTTACCCTTAACATGTACAAAGTAACGATTCGTGACACGTTCTGTGGAGCACAGATGAAGTTGACCTGACAGTGATGGC
The DNA here is from genome assembly GCA_026745465.1 of Lota lota. Taxonomy (NCBI): domain Eukaryota; kingdom Metazoa; phylum Chordata; class Actinopteri; order Gadiformes; family Lotidae; genus Lota; species Lota lota. The sequence goes on along the minus strand of JACYXH010000278.1, from coordinate 988,352 downwards.
GATGCAGCGCAGTATTTTCACTTTAAGGTAAGTTTTCAGTTTTGGTTGACGTTGTTAGTTGTTATTATCTGTTTCCAGTTTGTGAGAAATCTCACCTGCCTTGCCACTTTGTGAGCTTAGCTTAGTCTTTTGTTTGTTTTGCAGCCCACTTTTGGTTTGCCTGATTTTCTGTTTAGCTCTGCAAATATTTTTGGATTAAAGACCAGCTCTTTTGTATAAACCCCATCCCCCTCTGCGTCTGCATTTGGTTCCTAACTCTGAACTATTACACACACAAAATGTGATCGAGTGCGAGGAACATAAACATTAATGTTAGTGGTTTCCAAAGAACGGTTCGGGTCCATTTGAAGTTGCTTTCCTTTAAACAAAGGGAAAATATTCTTCATTCGTCTTTATCTATTCATGGTATGAACTTATAACTGACCCTACCATCAGCGAATGACCATGAGAGTGATTGATGGTTGTTTATGACATGCATTAAAGTGTTTTTTGTGGCCAAAGGTAAATGCAGTTGGCATTAGCTTATAGAGAGAGAAAGAGAGAGAGAATTGTGAGTGTGCTGAATGTAAAATCTTCACACCACTTGCCTAAATGATAGATTTGTTGTTGTTTTCAAAGTATTATCCAAATAAAATGTTCTGCACGAACTGCAACTCTCACTCTCAAGATTTAATACCATACACCGACCTCAAAAACCCCGGTAAAGATAAAAATATTTAACTTTCAATTCAACATTCAACACAATTTTGAGTTGAATGCTATGTTCCAAAGCAACATCAGCTTTCCATTCTCTCTCAGCAATTTCTGAAATTGGATACAAAAAGGCTGAGTTCCTGCAGTTTGAATCTTTCAAGTATAAATGATTGGTTGGCAATTGAAACACACTCTGCCATATAAAAAACAGTGTTTTCTGAAAAGGTGTTTATCATGCAATCTGAGGACTGAACAGCTGCTGTCATTGGATTCCATTGAAATTCACTGAAAAGGTGACACTCCGCGGAACACTGTCTGTGAGACCATGGTTAATTCAGTTTGGATGTTATGTTTTATTCAGGTTATCGGTGGATTTAGACTTAGGTAAAACATATTTAAAAAGCTGTTCCGTAACTGCTTTGTAACGTTTTGTCTGTCAGACTGGGCACAGTCATGGTCTATATGTGTAACAGAAATATAATTGGGCTGATTTGTGCAACTGTGATCCCCGCAAATCATCAATTCCAAGTTCAGTGGAGCTTAAAATATTCACACTACATTTCAAGTGTTTTCTGGCAAACATCAATTCTAGAGGGCCCTGAGTTATTGAGATAGCATTATGGTCTTTACATATCAATATGTGGACGGTGGCATAGGGAGCTTAGAGGAAAGTGAAACAGCAAATACAGAGAGATCCAGATGCTAATTAATGTGCCGGCTTTAGTCAGCATTTTAATAACAGAGAAAAGATTAACATTGCAAAAGTATGACCTTTAATTCAAAAAGAGAAGTAATTCAGGTCACATAACAATTTTAACCAAAAATCACACATGCTTTCTTTTTCTCTCTCTCTCTCTCTCTCTCTCTCTCTCTCTCTCTCTCTCTCTCTATCTCTCTCTCTCTTTCTCTCTCACACACATACACACACTATATAAAAACACTTTATCATCAAAGAGAATTCTAATCAGATGTGAGCAGCTGGGGTTCTTATAGCAACCGATGACATTATAGCCTGCCAATTTTTATTTATGCCCTGTCCGTGCTCACACAACTGAACACAGGCATTCAAGTGTGTGAATTAATTGTTGTCCTCTTTTTTGCATGCTCCAGTTTATTATTATTTCTTACCTGGTGGGTCCTTAATGTGCTCTCCCCAGTCCAGCATCAGAGGCTGTGATCTCCATGTGGTCTCCAAACACATACAGACAGCCTCGCTGCAACAAATGGGCCACTCTGGGTTGATTAAAGCTTGAGAGCCACTGATGAATTTTAAATGTGTGTCTGTCTGTCTGTCTGTCTGTCTGTCTATGCATTTGTTGGTCTGTCTATCTGAGTGTCTCTCTGGCTGTGGTGTCTGTCTGTGAACATTCAATGTGTGTGTGTATATGTGTCATCTGTCTGTCTGTCTGTGGTGTGCATGTTTGTACCACTATGTTAATGTGTGTCTGTGTGTGCGCGTGCATGTGTGTGTGCATGTGTCTGTGTGCGTGTCTATGAACCCTTGAACTTACAGTACTAAAAGTAGAATAAATTACCTATCTATCCATCCATCCGTCCATCTCTCTGTCTTTATCACACACATGCAAACCCCAAACAAGTGCCCTTTGAGCAGATCCAAACAATAACCTCTCCACAGACAGCCACACGTGACTGGGTCCATTTCAGCGCCACGTCTCCACAGTTACCCAGCAGCTGTATGGTTTTATCTATGCAAAGATATCCTATTCTGCTGTGGAAGTGAGCTCTGATCTATATATAAAGGTACTATAGCGTCAGGTTTAATGGGCAGCGTGGGAGCCGCAATGGAGAGCTTCACACACTTTAATTGGCACCTGCCGATATCTGGATTGAGCGTTGATTAGGTTTTTATGGAGAAACTCAGTAGAATCAAATGGGCTTCTCAGTGGGGGTTCCTCAGCTGCATCCTGTGGATGTGTGTGTGTGTGTGTGTGTGTGTGTGTGTGTGTGTGTGTGTGTGTGTGCACGAAAGAGAGTGAGTGAGCAAGAGAGAGAGAGAGAGACAGAAAGAGAGAAGAGAAAAAGCTAGACAGCAGCCAGCACAGGTTTAAATAGAGGTAATTGGTAATTTTGAGACAGAAACATTCAGAGACATAGAGAGGGAGAGATAATGAGGGTGAGAGAGACAAAGGGCTAGACTGCAGCATATGCTGCACAATTTTAAATAGCGGTAATTGGTAATATTGAGTAATACAATTTTTTTTTACATGTAAAGAGGGAGAGAGAGAGAAAGAGAGAGAGAAATAGAGAGAAAGAGAGAGAGGAAGAGTGGGTGTGAGAGAGAGAGAAAGAGGTTATTCTTTTTTTATTGCCTGGTTTTATTTATTAGTCACTATTTATTCGATTGTATTGCATACTGCACAAGTCACTAATCATGTTGTTTATCTCCATTATTAATACCATCATATTTGTCAATGCTTTGTCAATATTGCTTCTCATCAGTAATGAATGTGAGTAATTTAATTCATACAAGTAAAGCTTAATTGGCCTGAGACCACTATATTCTTTCTCCCTTTCAATGTTTTTTCCTTTTCCCTTTGGCTTCTTATGATGTGTTTGTGTATTATGTTGAATTGTATTAATATTCATTATAATTGTATAATTAATTTAGTCATATAATTTATCCTCCTGAACTTTGAACTGTTTTATAAATATTAAAATACGATTGAGTCACCAGCGGAAATATGAAAACAAACTGACAAAAAGCTGATTGTTGAAATGTACCTACACCAGCATGCGCTGCTTCATCAACACAACCTGATCTCATTACAGTGGTGGATTGGCCAGCTGTATTCCCTACCCATAATGCATCACCCCCGATATTTGTCCCATTAACGCAGATGATACATGCATGACAAGAGGGCCCTGTTTTTATTTTTGCTGACCGGATCATGGACTCTAAATATAACGATGGTCTGTGATGGGAAAAGGGAAGGCTGAGGAAGATGACGTTTAAATTATGAAGGAGTGGACAAAGTGATGAAGAATGTTTGTTGAGGCACACACACACACACACACACACACACACACACACACACACACACACACACACACACACACACACACACACTACCAAGTGCAACAAGAAGGAAAGGTTTTACATCAACACAGCAATTAAGACACCACATCAAAACATTCACCCACATTTGAATGTTTTTAATGTTTATCAGTGGGTAAAGAAAGATAGTGATATTACTACCATAAAGAAAGACAAAAATAAGCTGCATCCTTCTGGTGCTTTTGAATTGTTTTGAAGCAATTCAAGCTGGGATATTTTGGAGGTTCAATGTTTTTTTTTATAAAAAAACTGTATTCTACCCTATATCTAGTATGTGACTGCCAGTGGAAATGACTTTGAAGTAGAAATGAAGCATACACAATATTAACAACCGAAATATAAACTGTTAAATGTAAACCTGGTAAACTACAGATTTAACTCCGTAAGAACTTGGTGTCTCTGTTTGAGAGTTCAAACAGCCAGCCGGCAGCAACAACATCAGTGCCCAAGAGACATTGTTTTGTTTTGTGTCTCCATAACAGTTAATAATGCCTAGAGGAACGGTAACCTTGTATGTTTGACACAGAGAACAAATACATTCTCTGTAAAGTCTGATGTTCCAGCTCTTGTTGGACAAGAGAACACATATAGATTAAGATGGTGTTTAAAAAAACAAGAAGATATGCTATGTTCCTGGTATTAAAATTCCATTATATTTCATGTGGAAGAATTCCTTAAACTTTCATAGACACCTTATCTAGTTTGTCAGACTAAAGCTTTCAACATATATATAATATATTTTGTATGACTACTATTTAACAACTATATCTGGTATAAGGCCAAACACAAAGCAGAGACTGGGGAACAGATTTTGCATGACAACAAAGTCTGACTTCCACAGATAACTACAGTTTCAGTGTCTGGAGGAGATAGTGTTTGAATCGTGTAGCTTTAACCACATGATGGAATGCATCTAACTGTGGGACAGCTTTATTTTACTCAATTGCAGGCACCGTGCAGAGGGACTGTGGGTGTGTGTGACAACTGACAGCCACACAAGAACTCCCACCCACGCTTTAGAACCACAAATACATCCGATGAAAAATGCTTTTTTGGGATTATTTCATGTGCTTGTCAATTTCGGGTATCACTGTGTTCAAACCTGGATATTGGTATTATTTAGCCTCTTGCAGTGTGCAAATTCAACAAAATCAGAGTACCAAACTGTTGTTGATGTTATGTCTGCGGCAGTTTACATTCGCATTGTCTCTGTGACTTTGAAGACAGTAGACGGACTAGTTTATGCAACGCAAATAACCTGTATCTGAGTTGCATAAAGGTGTACTTCAGAATCACAATTATTGTGTTTGTATGATTGAGGGTCACAGAGAGAGTTAGAGAGAGAGAGAGAGAGAGAGAGAGAGAGAGAGAGAGAGAGAGAGAGAGAGAGAGGGGGGGGGGGAGAGGGAGAGGGAGAGGGGAGGTTTACTAACCATTTGTATTAATTCAATGGGCAGCATACCGAACTATGACCCTGTCTGTAAAGTGGAAACTTTTCCCCTCCAGGCATACCCAAGGCCAGGCTCCAACTTTTAATATGCAGCCTGGATAAGGCTCTAGAAGCCTATTCAGGGTGGAGGTTGAGGTGGATGAAAGCCTTGCAAGGTCTGACTGTCACAGACAGGTAAAATTGAATGGCAAAACATAATTTGTTTGTATTTTAAATGGTGAATGTGCATTTCTTTCTCTTGTGTGGTTGTTCTTTTCCTGAATCGTAAATTTGTATTGATGGTGTTTTATAATGTAATGCGGGGGTTGTTGGTTTTAAAAGCCTTGCTTTTATTTAACCTGTTCCGATTGATTAAGGGGGGAGGGGTACAAATAGGAAAGAAGGCATGTGATTTCCCAGCGTGCCCTGAGTCTACATCGTACAACTGTCCAGATCATTAACTGTTGACTTTGCTGTTGATTTTTAGCATGGGTTAGTAGCAACAGTGTAGTAACAAATAAGTATACAAAGTCAAATTTTTGAGAAGAACATAGCATACACCGAATCTTAAGATGGGGAATTCTACTTGTGTTGGTGGTGTAGCGGGAGAGAAAGAGAGAGAGAGAGAGAGAGAGAGAGAGAGAGAGAGAGAGAGAGAGAGAGAGAGAGAGAGAGAGGAAGAGAGAGAGAGAGAGCAGGAGGTAAATGTGTTCTGCGCACATTTGATTCCACCAGACTGAGTGACGTTTTTCACATCTTTGAGTGCCAGGCCTCTCCTCCCTGATGGTGACTGTAATGATGGGCCGCCGCTGATCTCAGCAATAATCACAAGTACAACTACTACAACAGCTCTCCACTCCCTTACACACCTGGAACTATACCCAACGGCACACACACACACACACACACACACACACACACACACACACACACACACACACACACACTAAATTTCATTCTCGTTCTCTCTCCCTCCCTCTTGTCTAGCATGCTCTCTCTCCCTCACTCCCCCTCCCTCTCTCTCTCTCACACACACGCACTCAGCCTCTCTCTCTCTCTCTCTCTCTCACTCACTCCCTCTCTCTATAACGAGTCATGTGGAAACCCTGTCTATTTGGTCTAAATGAAGGTTGAAACATCTTTGAAAAGTGGATGAGCTGCTCTGCTGTGCATTGAGTTTAGAAAACTAAGAAATATTCTATCTCGCACACCACCAGCTTTCCCGGGCCCAAAGAGAGTGTCTGATTGGACTGCTGTTATCTGATAAAGTATTAAACTGTTTTGTTGATACATTTGTGAAAAATAGTAAAACTACATAAACTGTATTTTACTGGCAGGTAAAAGTACCTATAAAGCACACTATAAATCTTGGATAAGCTATGGAGAATAAACATTGTTATTTTCTATGATACATAGTAGAACGATTATAGTAATCCTCTCCTTTCACGAACTGCCCACTAAGCCACCATTATGCCAATGTCATTGTATTCATTGACAGAAATGAAGTGTTCAAGAGGCAACTTTAATATGTTTCATATCTTGGTAAAAAGAAGAAATGACCTTCCAAGAGACCTGCAGACAACATCAGTAGTATGTTGATGAAACCAACTTTGATAAACTTTATGATCTCGAAGCATATCAGAGAGTGTTTTTTCAGTATTTTAATACAATCAGTTGGGTGTTTTAATCATACGCAGAGAGAGACGATGCACGCACATACAAACACACACACACACACACACACACACACACACACACATACACACAGACACACACACACACACACACATCTGACATCGTTAGCTATTATTCAACAGCTAATTGTCTACGCCAATAAGCCTATTGGCTTATTGGCAGGAAATAAAACATTATGAAACCAGTAATCACTACCCTAACTCTTAACATGAGCAATGCGCTACACAAATGCACCAATCAAGCAGTAAACAACAAGAACAATATGGATGTTTTGGTCAGAGCATTGTTCTCATCATCAAAGATTTCCATTCACATTATCAGAGGTCTCCACAATGACATGAATCGCCCGCCTGTCTAGGTCCTCACAAATAATAGAACACTAGCAGAGTGCCTATCTAACTGGGAGGCAGTGAGAGAACTGCTGCATTGACATTACATCATATTACATTATAAGAGTCTTACTTAAACAATAAACCTTGGAAATACTAAATTATATTTGTTGCAGCTGATTAGCATTTTAAAAATATTTGTTTTGCTGTGCATTTTTTGCTGCTGCATTTTTGCTACAATGCAAATTTCAAACACCCACATTTCAAACGACCAGAGGTTGGACAGGGAGGGCTTTGCTCAGTTCATTAGCCTACTTTAATGTTGCATTGTTTATAATCTGTATTTGTCCCCGAATGTATTAGGTATGTGTGTGTGTGTGTGTGTGTGTGTGTGTGTGTGTGTGTGTGTGTGTGTGTGTGTGTGTGTGTGTGTGTGTGTGTGTGTGTGTGTACGTGTGTGTACGTGTGTGTACGTGTGTGTACGTGTGTGTACGTGTGTGTACGTGTGCGTGCATGCTTTAAAAAATGCAGTCAAGAAAATGGGAAGTGGCCTATTGGGTGAGAAATCTGAAAACACTTTGATAACTAAGCAGCCAAAAGTGTGGCCAAGACTGAGAGAGGGAGGCAATGCGTGAGTGAGCGAGTGGATGAAGGATGTGTAGTAGGCTATACGTGTTTGTGTATGCGTATTTGTACTGCGAGTGCAGTGCATATACACATGGCAGGTGGATAACCTAACACAGGACTAAATAGATTATTGACATTACTTAAAAAATACCACTATGTGTTGTAACGTCACATTGTTCGGCAAAGCAATACGCTAGTAAACAGTAATACGGAACACGTCTATTGTAGGATGATCGACTTTTCACGGGTGGTCGCGAACAGCGACCATGGTTCTTTGCGGACCTTTGTTCTCTTACTACAGACTGTGTTTGAATCTCATACGGAATGGGACATAACACTCGCCATCACGTTTTTCACGTTTCTAAAGTGTAAACCATCACAAATAATTGAATAAGTCCACCTATGTCAAGTAAGACATAGCTCTAACTACAACCACTTTTACAACACCTCGAGGTAAACAATACCACCACACCGCGGTACTTCTGCAGATCATACAACCGTGAGGTTAACGCATGGTGCAAGAGTTCAATGCTGCACTTCTTCGTTGATTTGGAAATCGCTTTAGAGTGTTGACTGGAGCTTTTGGCAGCAATTATAGCTATAATAAATATATCACGATAAGTTATCGAGTCAGTTAAGGATGCAGTCCCCAGTAAACGACCCCTCCAGAGGAAACGAGTAAATCAACGATACGGGGACATAATGGGGAAAATAATTAAAGATCGTAACGTACCTCCTCCACTGTAAGTGGCATACAGATGCGGTATTCTTTCATCAACATACTCCTCGCGCAGTAGTTCTGCTCGTTCAAAATAGTGGAAGTGGCGTTTTTCAGAGTTCACTTTCAGATTTAGCGGCGGTCCAAAGAGTCAAGTGTCCGTGATCAGTTGTCTGTCAGAGCCAGCAGGGCCACCTGGTCATTCAAACGATATGTTGACTTTATATCCAAACGATCAGCAGTAGCTCTTGGAAATGTTCCGCCTGGCCCACGTGAGTGAAAGCGCGCTATTACGTTGCCGTGAGACAAATGAATAGGTTAGCTTAATCAAACACACACGAGAGCAGCCAAAGTAAACAAGATAGGACAGGTCGTCTTGTAACTGTTCCAGATTAAATAAATGGTAGGCTACCCGTCGTGGAAGTTTGGCAGAATCACAACACACACTGGTTAGTCCACACGTATCCCGTGTTTTATCGAAGCTTAAACGGATGTCCCTTGCAGCATTGTAACGGTTTCGTCGAATTAAACTATCCGCTCGTCCAGTTGTATCCCACATCAATGTGAATTCTTGACGATTTTGAGTTTGAAATCAACGACTCATCCTTCTCCTAACGTCCCACCGTCTCCCGCTCTGCGTTGTATCTCGTGACTCGTCTCGAGAGTAGCGTGAAGTGATGTTCCTTATCTGCCCTCTCAACCGCGAGGCGCAGCACGCGCTCACATCGTTTTGTTGGGTATTTCTATTCATAGCGCGGGGATAACCGTTGTTCGCTGACCCTGGCAGTATCTCATGAAACCCAATAATAAACCGTTGGGAAATACTTTGAGAGTGTAAACAACACACCTGGCGGCGTAAATCGGTATAGTGTTATGCATATTGGACATAACTATTGTAATTTTGGCACCGTTAGGCTAATATCGGACACTAATATCATTTTAGGATGTAGGACTACACGTAATTAATGATATTTAATTCATGATGATTGGTATAGCTTCCGAGCATCTAGAGCAGGTCGTTGGTCTCTTTGTGGTAGGAAGCCGAATTAGGCCTACTCGTGATCGTAAACGATTCCGTTTTGTTGTCAATAAAGTGTGCAAGTGAGTTGCGTTGCTAAACCAGGTCGCTGACCATGGTCCTGAAGTCGCGTTATGTGGCGACATGTTCCCTCGTTGCAGGAAATGCGCCGTTTTGCTCAAATTGATTCGCATGGCACCATAATTCAATGAATCACGTTTGTATTGTTTATGGTTGTCTTTCATATCGTTTTGGTAAACAGATACAGTGAGCGGCAGAGGTAAACAATGGACTGTCACATGCAGTATGACTTTTCCAACGCTAGATGTCAAAGGTGATCTGCTCAGTGGCTGCAGGACAGATCACGCGCCCAATGGTCGGTAAAGGTTAGTAATTTTTATATATTTTTTTATTTTTTAAAGAAAATATGCACTTTATTCAACAATCGTAGAAAATACATGGCTCAGTAGGCCTACAATGGTGAAAGCTCATATAATAGGCTACACATTTGTAATGTTTGATTCTGATTAATAGCCCACATTTTAGTGCTGTGGGATTAGATAGTGAAATACATTTTCATACGTAGGACTAATATTCCTCCAATCGCAAAAGTCAGGGTGTGAATAATGAGATTTTTGGGATTATTTTAAATAAACTGGTAGTTCTACAAAAATCGAAATGGCTACATATGTAATTGTGTTGCATTACATAGATGGGCTGCTGACCTTTTTATGATTTATTAATGCCTTTTACACGGTTCAGAGTCATACCAGAATACAGACAAACTCAACGCACAGCATAATAAAAATGAATAGCTGTTAACCAATGGTTGTGAAATGAGTTGAATAGGCAGACACGATTTGCGAAGGATACGTCCACTAGAGGGCGCAATATACATGCAAATGGTGTGTGAAGAATTTATATTATCTGTGTGCATTTAACAGGTGCACACACCTGTAAATGCATACACACACACACACACACAAGCACACACTTTTAAATGTGTACTGTGAGTGTACACAGACACACACACACACACACACACACACACACTACATCACACACTATTAAATGTGAACTGCATGCCTATCAACACACCATTTACTCGAGCAAGTGTCAGTGTGTGAGGCGGGGCGGTGACGCTGTTGCTAAGAGACCTGGCTTCTCAGCTCGCTACTCCCAAAACCTTGTGGTGGAGTCGTTGGTCCACTTCTCTAAAAGGAGAGGAGTGGGGAGATGGTCTCTGGCCTGAAACAGCCACATAAACGCCCCAAGGCACAGAGATTAGAAGAGGGGGGGGGAAACTCAAGTTGTAGCTGAGCAGCATGGCGTGAGCGTGACAAAAAATGACAACAAAGATTAAACACATTTATTTTGAACAGATGACTTGAACACTGGTGACTTTGCACACACATAAGCACGCAGGTACACAAACAAACGACACACACACATGTACACTGTCACTACCCACACCTCCACCACTTCCATCACCACCACTGTAAGGTTCGAACTGGTGTAAAAATATGCAGACCTCAACTGCATCCACCTCAACCATCAACATGCACGCACCTTATCTGGAGACACCTCGGTGAGAATTATTATTCTCACAAAACAGACTAAAATTATGTTGGTGTTTCATTATCAGATATCTAATAAGATTAATATAAATAAAAAAAACTGTGTTGCAGTCACTAGTAGAAATTGAAGAGCTAATCAACCCCCAACACACATAGACTGTATATGATACAGATTCAACGGAATTTTGGTATGTGTACATTGTTGGAAACTGATGCTGACTTTTTTCAGACAAGAAAAGTGCCTACAAAACGAGTACAAGAGTACTCATTGAGATTTAGGCTGCGTATTTGATTAGAGGTTTTGGTATTTTTGGCATCCCTTAGACTAATTCGTGAACTCCAGATTGATTTACAGATTGATTCCAGATTGGGCAGCAGTTGCTCAGGAGGTAGAGTGAGTTGAGTGTCGAGGTATTCCTGAGCAAGACACCTAACCCTAACTGCTCCCGACGAGCTGGTTGTCGCTTAGTAAGTTGCTTTGGATAAAAGCGTCTGCTAAATGCCCTGAATGTAAATGTAATGTAAATGTAATTATATTAAGCCATTCAGCCAGATGCCTTCTCTGCGGGAAAAAAGCCAACAACAATCCTTCCATCCTTCCCCCACAAATTACGTTAGAGTATGATGACATAGAACAACACTGAAGAAGAGTGCCGCTTTCAGTGGGAGTGCGGAGTGGAGTTTCATTCATACTTTGTGCTTTAAGGGAGACTGGCTGAACCCCATAAAGTCAATGCAAGCTAAACATTGCATGGATAAGTAAATATCCAGTTACAAGGGATATGGTACGAACATGGTAAACAAACAAGGCTTCCTTTTACAGTATAGTTTCAGCGTTTTACTGACTAAATTTTAATATTTTACTCAGAAATGTTGTGGAACATATATGGTACAACTTCATTTTAATTGGATGAACAATGGAATATTCCATTACAAGGGATATGGTAAGAACATAGTATTACCATGGAAACAAACAAGGCTTCCTTTTATACAGTTTCAGCTTACTTACTGAGAACATTTAAAAAAACATCTGCAAGAACGTACCCAGTATCTAAGAAGATGTACCATGACACTAGAGGAAAACTGTTCCTTTGAAAGTTGTTACCAGGTAAGTATAGAGGTCATATTTCAACTTAAATAAAAACAATTCCATAGTTTTTAAGTTACATCTAATGTACCTATTATAATGGATGGCGCCATGTACAATAACTATTTAAGACAAAGTAATTTATTGGAAAGTCTTATCTTAATTGCTAGATGTTTCATAGTTAAACTTGGGCTGTTATAAACATTGCATAGCTACAATAGTAACTTGACTTGATGGGTAATAAAGGGATGCTTCAAAGAATTGGTTGCCTACTTTCCTAGGAAGTATGTAACTATAACTGAGTTATCCAAACCTAAAACGGTCACAACAACATGGTACTTTCTTTAGTATTTCAGCTGTAGTTTCTCACTAACTACAGTTTTAACTACTTATTTACCAGTGGTTATTACCCAATAATATATTATAATCCATAATATTGAGTAATTTGGGGAATGTAAAAGGAAGGGTTACCCCTAAACTAGAGGATGACACCTCTGTGAGTAGTATGATTCTCACAAAACAGACCTACAACCATGTTTTTGTTTCATTATCAGAAATCTAATAAGATGAACGATCCACATAAAAAAACGTAAAAGTTGATTGCAGTTACTGTAGAGATTGTTGTTCAATCAACCCGAAAATACTATTAGATGTTATTTCCATACATTGCTTGGGACATTGGGTACTCTAGGGAAATTATTTACCTACAGGTAACTTCACTAAACTCAGTTCTTAACCCACCAGTGTACCTCCATACCTTCCCGAATCTTCTATCACATTGGAGATCTCAGTAATGTAAGTTCATGGCGTGAAGCTTCAAACTGCTTAACTGCTCTGGTCGTAATTGTGCTAATCTTCGTCACTTATGCAGATGTGACCTTTTTATGACAGGAGTAACTGGCCTGTGGCAGTATGGATGGATTGTTTCCATGGTTTCACAGCTCACTACCGCTGGCTGTCCGCTTTTGACCATCACCGCATGGTACCTGATTTAGCTATAGCGTTGCCAGAATTTGCCAGAATCTGTCGTCAACAATGCGATTTCACGCCCTGTTTTTTCCCAATCCAGCAGGTCAGACAGCATTCTTGACGTTGAGGGCTTTTTCATTTGGAAAAGTAGATTGGCCCTTGCATAATGCATGATGAAATCTCAATTTATTTCAGACGGAGGTAGATACCCTGCGTTGAGAGAGGGAGGTGTCATTTTTAGATTACCACCAAATTTGAGCTGCTCTTGGTGTGTGTGATCGGCAGGTAAAAGGAAAGAGGAAATTACATATTGTGTTTCGCTTGTTGGATTGATATAACTACTATCTACTAATTTATGCATTTATCAAAGTACATATTTGAAATGTCAAAGTAACACCAAAATATTTATTGTGTTTTTGGGAGAGGGGTGGGGGCATTTTCTTTCCTCTATGGACAGGAGAGTGAAGATGGACAGGAAAGAGGGTTGAGAGAGAGGGAATGATAAATGATCCCAGGCTGGAATCGGACCAGGCTCGCTATGAGGCGTTCTATGGTTGACAGACTGAGCAACCAAGAACCCCCCCACCAAAATATTTTTTATCAATCAAGGAAAGTCCCTGGAACGTATTTTGAAATACATTTTCAAAGCATATGGCATTAAATAAAAATGTTTTGTGGAATGGGAAATGTTTCAGTTGGTGGTACCATGTTGTTTAAATAGTTTGAGAGTGGAGTTTTCATCAATGAGATTCAATGTTGATAACCACCTGGTCATGTTGGTTTATTAATATCCCGTACAGATGTGCACTTGGCTTCCATAGACAATATGCTTGGATTCACACACTTGTTTTACTTTACATTTACAAGCTCACAAAAAGAAGAGAACTGCTGATCCAAAATGGCTGAAAATGAAATGAGTTCCCAAAAGGAGCGACACGATGGAGACGAGGGAATGAGTGGGAGGGGATAATGGTTGGGCTGAGTTAATAAACCTTCGGATGGAAGCTAATAATCAAGTTATCTGAGGTGCTGCAAAGTGGTGTGCAACCAGTGACCAAAAAGTGACATGCTCTTAATGTGTGGTATGGCCACACTCAGAGACAGGTGCACAGACACACAAATGCACACACACTCACACACACATTACTCCTCTTTCCATAGCTTCCCATTTTATGTCATTGCTACCCTGGAGGCTGACTCACAAGGTACCTTTGAAGTTGCCAAGCCTCCATGTCCTTCAGTTTTTTTGTTTTAAACCAATAATACTACAGCATGCACTCTATCCATTTTATGAGCTTTGTCCTCCGTGTCAAGGTGGCCTGGTAATTCAGTTAAAGTCAGGATAGATGTGATGAAAAGTCATTAAAAAGAGGTGTGGGGTCACATGTACATGTGGGGTTGTGCAAGGATGTAACTTGTCTGGGCCAGAATGGTGAGTTGACGCCGATCCCTACACTTACCTGCATCCGTCCCAAACGCAGCTGTTTTAATACCGTAGGCAACCTCCCTCCTCTGGGGACACTGATTGCATGGACGTCAGCCTATTGCTTGAGGTGCCTGTCCACCAGCATGCTGTACTCATTACGTTTCTATAATTCACACATATCTGATGTGGACAAACACATCAGGCATGCACACAGAAACACACATGCACACAAATGCACACACAACTGCACATGCCCACACACATCACACATCACACACACACATAAATACACATGTATAGACACACACACACACACACTGTTATACATGCACAGAAAGTGGATGCATAAAAACAACTTAAAAATACAACATTATACAGGAAAAAATATCTGCAGGTTTGAGCAGCTGAAGTGCAGGTAATGTTGCCAGAGAGACCAGATGCTCCCTAGCTTAGAGGTGTGGGCTGGCTCTCAACACTTCACATTCACAGTCTGACTTGCGCAAAATAACTGATGAACAAAACAGAAACAGGAGCATCTCCACATCCAAGCCCAGGGTAAATCACCCCCGGCACACACCACACCACACAGCAGAAGAGCAAGACAAACACAGCTGTGACAACGTTGTCATATTTGATGGTAATGATGCTGGTAGAGGTGAGGATGGAGGTGGTAGTTATGGTGGTTGTGGTGATGGGTAGTGGGGGTGGTGATGTTGAAGATGATGGGGTCGGTGGTGATGGTGATGGTGATGGTAGTGACAGTGGTTGTGGTGGAGGTAGTGGTGGTGGTTGTAGGGGTGTTGGAAGTGACAGTGATGGTGATGATAATGATGTGATTTTGATGGCGCTGGTTGTTGTTGAGGAGATGGTGTGTGGGTTGTGGTGGTGATGTTGGAGGTGGTGGTGACATGGACCATGGTGGCGCTTGTTTTTATTTGCTATTCATGCAATGCGTGTTTGGCATTGGTGTCGTGTAAGGTGTGCGTCATGGTCACGGTAGAAGACAAGAGGCTTTTGGATGAGCAGAGTGCGTCAGCCTCCGTTAGTATTCAGCAGTGAGCCAGCATCCCTGTCAGCTGAGAGAACAGCACTCTCATCACCTCAGAGCAGGGAGCAGGGGAGCACTACGCTGTCTGGAGGGACTGGGAGAGATGGGCATTTCACACACACACACACACACACACACACACAAACACACGCCCACACACACGGTAACACACATACATACAAACACACATGCACGGCCACACACACAACCCCCCCCCCCCCCCACACACACACACAAATACACAAACGTATACACACACATACAAACACACATATACGGACACACACACACACATACACACACACACACACGCAAACACACACACATACAAACACATGCATGGACACACACACACATACACACACAAGTATACACACACATACTAACATGGAAATACACACACATAGACAAACTCATACACAGACACACCCACACACATATATACATACACAAATGTATACACACACAGACACGCAAACATACACACACATACAAACACATATGCACGGACACACACACACACCTATACACACACACACACACACATACAGAAACACATGCACGGACGCACACGCACACACATAGACACACACACACATACACACATACACACACACATACACACACACACACACGCTCATACCCACACACACACACACACACACATGCTCATACCCACACACATTCATGCCAACATAAAAATCGAATATAAAAAGCATCTGTCTACATCTTTCTGTTTCTATATATATTTATTATAAAAAACCAAACATTCCAAGCAACCATGCATCCATGCGAAGTAAGAGTATACAAAGTAAATATCTACATATATTTCTAGGTCCACTCACACCAAACCATGCTACAAAGCATGGGTGTGAAAACACATGCATGACAGTGTCTGATACAAAGTTAGAGAATCCTCAGACAAGGGCATTGATAAGTTAGACGATGATACATGGCACAATCCCAGAATAACGAAAATTACAGAAGTTAGTTGACGGTGAAGCCATGTATGGGCATTGTTTGATAACAACCCTGCCTTGGAAGACTCACAGAAGCGAGAATAGAAAAACAGTTTGCCGAAGCTGGAAAAGGAGGTCTGTTTTTGTATTACTTTGCTAAGTTCTAAATAAAAGTCTTCAACTTTATTCAGCGGTTTCCTGATCTCTTTCCTTGTTAGGGTTTTAAGTGTTATACTTTCCACAACAAGAGCCTAAGATCTGCCGCTCTTTTTATATTCTTCTACACATCTCTTCCCAAGCTTTTCTGTCTATCTCTCTGTATACCTATTGCCACACCTGGATGCAAAATCAAGAGACAGTGAACTGCGCTGGCGTCTTCAAAAGCATTGGCTCAATGATCACTGAAAGTTATCCTTCCCAGAACTCACCATACAGAACCTATCCAGCCATGGAGAACCATATAATAATATTATCATCCTAGTTGTCATATTCTGCAAATGGGATAGAAAGAATAAGAAAAAGAATAAAGACATAGAAATTTCCAACTTTACAGGACCACCCAACCTCCAAGAGAATTCAGCTCCGCTGTAATTGCAAAAGTCTACATACCCTGGCAGGCGGATAAAACGCAGCTGATGGAGAATTATACACAGATTCTATCTCAGCCTATATCTCATCTCCAAATGCGTTGATGATGTCGTCACAAAAGTCAATGTTAGAACTTTCCCCATCCAAAAACGTGGGGTTAAAGGTGGCGTCTGTGCTAAGCTCAGAGCAAGGTCCTCTGCTTACAGCTCTGGGGACCTGGAGGCCTTGAGGAAGTTCAGCTGTGACTCATGGAAAGCCATCAGAGACACCAAAAGAGACTACAGGAATAGTTGGAGTTTTACTACCGTAGCTCTGACCCTAGATACGTGACACCCTCACCCTCTCACCGCCTACAGAGAGGAGGTCAGTGACCGCCAAGGCACTGACCCTCCTCTCTGTCCCTTGACCTCTGTGAGAGGTCAAGGGTTGTGAAGACAGCAGGGGCATCATCGGCTGCCATCTTCACTTCAAAGCACCGAAAATGCTTAAAAACGCCAGCTACCCGGGTAATGGACTGTTCACATTGCTGCTGTCTGGTAGACTTGACCAGAGCATTAGGGCACGGACTACCAGACTCACAAACACATCTCAACCAGCAACACTAATCGTATTGACCATACTAATCACATGAACACTTTTATGCTCTGGCCACTTGTACATTCAATGTACATTAACTTAGTCTAAGGTACATAATCATCTCCATCTCCACCTTATATTTATTATATTTGATATTTATATTCTTTATTGTGCATTCAAACTCTCGCTTTGGCTGTAGCCACCCCAGCCGTCCTAAATACGACTTGCAGGACAGAAGATGCAAGCCCCCATTTGTGCTAGATAAAAAGATGTGAGCCCCCATCCACAATAAATAAAAAAGACACGAGATGAAATGTGCTTTGCTGGAAGAGAAGATCAGCCATGATAACACCAATGTGAAATTAATGTAAATATATATATATAATATATTAAGAAGAATTATACCAAATATATGAAAAAGTCATTTATTCATCATCGCAGATATAATTGTGTGTGTTCTGTATGTCTGAAACAAACTATATGAAATGTCTCATAATGAATCAATTTAATTGTATTATTATAAATAAATAAAATAATTGTGTGTTGTTATGTCGGACATACGCACAGACTGAAATGATCAATTGCATGATTTTTTTTAAATAGTTTGTTCATATAATTATAGTATATATATAGTATATATACTATATAGTACATAGTACAGTAGGGAGCGAGTGAGAGAGCAAAAGAAGAGAGTAGAAACAACAGTTGAGATGATGACTTCTCAGTGGGGGGGCCCTTGTGGGGGTCCCTTTTCGGGGATTTTCGATAGGAGGACATGTCATTCCTCCAATAAATCCCTGGGAGCACCTGGTGGGCTGTAGAGTACAGCCGTGTCGTAGAAGATGTGTGATCTCCTAAAGTTAGGGAACTTCCTAAACTGTATCCTTAACTGTGTTATGACTTAACCCTACACTGGCTCTAAGATGCTTATACTATTGTAGCTGACATCTTAAGGGAAAGAAAAAGGAGAAAGACAGAAAAATAAATCTCCAACCAGTTTCCTCACCACAAGGCCAGTGCACAAGGCCCTCCTCAACACAACAGAGACCTGATTCAGACATCTGTAATAAGACACATTTTGTTGCTTATATTCACAATACTTCTTGTGTCTTACAGTGCCAAGTAGTACAAATCAACTGCCAAAGAAGTGTGAGCCAAGATTTAAAGAAAATATATATATTAGAATATTGGAGTTGTCTGCCAATGAGGGGATGTGTGAACCAGCACACATTCAAATTTGGCCGGTATCAACAGGATGTGCCGCCACTGGACTAAAACCATAGTTGTATTTTTATGACTTGGACATTTGTTTGTTAACACTGACATTGCAAACAATACAACTTGGTCCTAATGAGCTCAGGCAATCTATACACATGCAACCCTGTTCATCGACAACCCTGTGTCGATGTCTCTCTCTCTCTCCGCCTCCCTCTCTTGATGTAACCATGGTTACAGTCGACTCGTTCGGAAAGGTGAGGCATATGTCTAATGAGGGAAATTAAAATTCAGATGAGAAAAATTAGGTAGTACTTATGTGTTTTACTCCCACGCATGAATGAGTCACGCATGATCGAGGGGGATCTTGTTTAGAGATAGAAACAATAAATGGGCTGTAAGTGTCATTCAGAGTTTAAAAAACACATGCCTGGTCACTCAGTGCACAACACATGTGATGAACAGATACTGTGTGGTGGAAATACATTCTAGTGTTACTTCTTTTAACTGCTTGAGTACTGGCAATATGTGTTGTCCTTCCCCTTCCGACTATCTTTTCTTCTTTCTGGCTACAATTATATTAACATTATCTCCAACACCACAGGAACAAGGTAGATACATAAAAAACATAAAGATATAAAGGAAAATATGTGTTATTGTACTGCTACCATATTGGGGAAATGGAAACAAAGAAAGAGACAGAACAAGAATGAAATAGAAAGAAAACAGAAAGATTATGTGTATTAAGTGTGTGTGTTCCGATTGTGCACGTGTGTGTAATATGAGGAGAGAGATCTCAAGGAGTGGCAAAAAAGGCGCACCATTTCTTGTTGGTTGTGGCCGTCAGGCAGTATAGTCTGTTCTGCACTCCTTCATCGTCTTCACTTCCTGTCCCCACTTCCCCTATCTTACATCATGACAGGACCTCCATGGGAAAATCATTTCCCCCTCAAAGGCTTTACTGAAAGGCATCTCTGTGCCCATTGCTCGAGACAGTTGTTAACAGAGCCTGTGTGTTTCACCACTATTTGCAGGTGTCAGTATGCCAATGAATGTGTGTGTTGACACGTGGAAAACCAAAACCATTCATGTGATGTGTGTCTGTTTGTGTGTATTTGTGACGCTGTATCTGCGGGTTTAAGATGAATGTGTGTTTGTATGTGTTGATGGGATTGTTCACTGATGTGTATCTGCAGTGTACTGTGTGCAATGTGCATGTTCCTAAGGAAACAAACCCATCCAAAGCCACTCCTTTCATCCCATCTCCAATATTGATCTTGATCCTCCAAATGCACAGCTTTGTCTTGGCAACTACTCTTGTTGCCCACGGCAACCAGACTTGCCAGTTGTGAGTATGTGTGTATATTATCCATGACATGACACTTTGACACTGTGACTCTGTAGCCCACCTCCTTACTCCTGCCTTCAGGTGAGATAGAGGGAAAGGGAGAGAGAGATAGGGCCTGGTTGAAAGAGATAGAAAGAGAGAGAAAGAGAGACAGTGAGATAGAGGGAGAGAGGGAACACACACACACACACAGACATACACAGTCCCTCTCTCAACCAGTCCCTCTGTCTCTCTCATTGAGTCTCTATCTCTATCGGTCTCTCTCTCTCTCTCTCTCTCTCTCTCTCTCTCTCTCTCTCTCTCTCTCTCTCTCTCTCTCTCTCTCTTTCTCACTCTCTCTGTCATCCAGTCTCTCTCTCACTATCTCTCTCTTTCTCTCTCTCTCTCTATCACACACACACACACACAAAGAGAGAGAGAGAGAGAGAGAGAGAGAGAGCGAAAGCAAATTGAGACAAGGGTAGGCTAGAGAGTTAGATAGAGATGGGGAGATGGGACAAGAGGTATATCTTTAAATATATATATATCTTGAGAGAGAGAGTGAGAGAGAGAGAAAGAAAGCGAGAGAGAGAGAGACAGAGTGAGAGAAAAAGAGAGAGAAAAGAGAATTTAGAAAACAGAGAGAGAGAAAAGAGAGGGACAGAGAGAGCGAGAGAGAGAGAAAGAGAAAGAGAGAGAGAGACAGAGAGAGCGAGAGAGCGGAGGAGAGTTGTTGTGTTCCATGGGGTGTTTGCAGCTGAGTCCAGCGGACTGGAGCAGCTCGTCTAAAAGCTACAGGTACTTCTTCTCCTCTCCTCCCTCTTTTGTTAGTGTTATACATGTTATATGCCCCCCCCCCCCCCCCCCCCCCCAACAGACCCTCGGCAGCTCCAGCCTGTCAGCATAGCCAGTCAGCCATCTCCCATGAGACATTGCTATAGGGTTCTAGCTTTTAGGATATTGACAGAAACGCGTTGTCAAGCCACTTGGAGGGCCATTTTGTACTCTAAAAACATTTGAATTACCCTTGCTGTTAAATGCCCCAGTAAAAGTTCAAGAGATGTTCTTTTTCATTGAATATTTGTCTATCGTGCAACATAGAAAAATTTTTACATCAAGGGCAAAATGTGCCCTTAACTTTTTATACTGCTACACACACACACACACACACACACACACAGTGAAACAATTGAAAAAAAAACACATGCATCGGTGTGTTATGGGGAGGGGGAGTTGGGATTGGTTGATAATAAGATTCTTGTGTGATTTTAATGATAATAATATTGAAATCACTATCGATCAGCATTGACCACAGATATCCCCAGGTTATTTTCCGCTTGAGCTAGTTCAAATGTTGCGACTTTAATCGTAACTATTTTAACAACTCTGAAGGCCTTAAGAGTCTTCACGTCAAATAGAAAAGCACCACATCACTGTCTTGTTGTCTTTTTTATTGTTGTTTTCTATCCCCATTGACATCTAAAAAATTATCAAAATCAAAAAGGGCAACTTAAAATCATTTACCAAAAAACAATAATTTCACTGTGGTTTTATCAGAATGATACAATTCTATTTTATTTGTCTTAGGGTATTTAAGGTCCAGCCAACCCTTTCAGCTGTAGAGTACAAACATACAAGACTTAATAACTGCTTTATGTGTGTATGTGTGTGTGTGTGTGTGTGTTTACGTATGTGTGTGTGCACACACTCTGGTCCTCTGCACTTTACAGAGGCTCAGCTGTTAAAATGCATGGAGTCTTGTGATCATTGAGGACTAAATTGCAGAGGACCACAGAAAAATCGGAGCTGTTTTGTCACGTTGTGTGTTGGCCCGGAAATCTCACCTTAGACGTGGAGATCAACTCCTATTTGAATGCATGTTGATAAAGGTTTTAAGTTTAAGGTACATATACAGTAAGATACCTTATACAGTAACTATGGCAGTGGGAAGAAGGAGGTGGTAGGAAAGAGCTCAACATATGATAAATGTTCAACAGAGGGAAAGGCAATCATTCTCCATTGTGTTGCTGTTGAAAGGGAAATAATGCATTAAAGAACACGCGCCTAACAGTTATTTTGCATCATATATATAGAAAGATAATGTCATTCGAATTAACACTTAACATGATATTTTCCAATGTTTATTTCACTTAAAAAGAGACATAGTAGAAAAGAATTGTCATTGTTGATATTGTTGAACCAGTTCATAAATAGTGTATATAGTTAATAGTTTACCTAAAAATAATTATAAGACAGAACTAACCTGTAACACTTTTACTACAAACCTATAAAGCATCCTACAAAATACTATAAGCCCTTGTCATTATATAACTATTTCTATACATACTACTTATATAAAATAGCTACTAAAGGGTATTTAATTAAATTAAAATTGTACATACTATTATTATGGTCTAAAATCGATATACAGTAATATACATGTATGTGAATGGATAACAATAAAAAAACATGGCATGGATCTTTCATTCTCGTCCTGGAACTTTTCAAAAGAAAGTTTGCTAGAACCCTTTCAATGGAAATAAAAATGGTGTATACTTTTATAATATACTGCGTTTGACTGAATGCTGCAGAACTCAACATGTGCTGACACTAGTTAGTTATTTAGGTGTGTAGGCCAACAGTATACTGTACAACTCTGTCTTGGTTTAAACTGGGTTTAAAGATCATTCAAATTAGGTTGGCCTACAACATGCTGATATGCAAATTATACCCCGAAATTGAAAGTACACATTTTTGTTTCACCCTGCCCGTCTAATACCCCACCACCTCACACCTAAAGCGACAAAACTCAACCGCTCTTTTTCATTTGTTTTAATCCAACGGTGTTCTGTCAAACTCTGACGTGGTTTAAACTGGGTTTAAAGATCATTTAAATTTGGTTGATATGCAAATACACCTAAAGCGACAAAACTCAACCTCTCATTTTAATTTGTTTTGATCCTTTTCCAGATCCAGTCCTTTTTTCCCCGCGGGTTGTTTCCGGGGTTCTAGCCGTCTAGCGGCCTAGCGGCCTAGCGGCCTGGCGGCCTAGTCCAGGGTATCTGGCTCCGCGTCCATGCATGTCTCCCAGGGGTTACGCGGCATGTGCGGCATGGAGATGAGAAGCAGCGCCGCGCCGCTGAGGATGAGCAGGGTGAAGGAGGCGCAGGCGCAGGCAAACGACCAGGAGTAGTAGTACTCGAACCAGATGGTCTCGTCACTGTCGATCATGCGCTTCACAGACTGCCGCATCACTTCCACAGAGATGATGATGCAGAGGCCTGGGGAAACACACAGATAACCAGTAAGGGCAGGTTAATGGTCGGATAGCCTCACAAATATGACTTAAGATTGGCAGACAACCTCAAATCTGGGTGAACGGTCATTTCACTTTCTTTCGCTTCGTACTTGTTTCAATCAATCATGTTGCTAGAGGCGGGGATCGGCAAGCGCATAATCGGCAAACACAAACTCGGCCAGCACTAGCAAACTTTAAATAAGTGTCTGTAAAGGTTTCAAATAAACACCGTATACCGTACCACTGTAGAAATACATGAATCAGAATGTGATCCCCAGTAGGTTATACCTATACAAGGGATTTGTTGTATGCAAGGAAGACATGAATGATACCTCTTGCATCCATTACTCTACAAACCACACCAGTTAATCCTAAACCTGTCCCGCCATTGGCTGACCTGCGAATGCAAAGAACATTCCGGCAGGGTCTCAGCAGGTAGTCTCTGCCCTTGCCGAACGAAAAGATGACACACAGGGTGCCCAGTGTCATAAACACCAGGCTGAAGATGGCGATGGCAGCCGCGGAGATGTTGTACTCTGAGGGAGGAGAGGGAAAAGAGAGGAGATATAGGGAGAGGATGGAGAGACAAGTAGAGGAAAGAAAGAGGAGATAGAGGGAGAGGATGGAAAGACAAGGAGAGGGAAGAGAGAGGAGATAGCGGGAGAGAATGGCCAGTTGAGGTATGAGAAGGGCCCTCTCCCTGCCACTACGCTTAAAGTCTCATAGCCAAATAAAAAAATATTGTCACGTCTATTCCCCTGAGATGCAAACTGCCATTTAGAAAACCATTGATGCTTTCTAGTTCATATTCAGCAAACTGGGGGTTCATGCTGGATATATAATAATTGTGTGTGTGTGTGTGTGTGTGTGTGCGTGCATGCATGTGTGTGTGCGCACGCATGTGGCTGGCTGAAGTATATAGAAGGAGGGAAATGTGTAATTGGAAATCAGAATCTATGGAATATATAGAGAACGTGGAGATGGCAATCATTGTCTGAGTGCATGTGAGTGTTTGACGGTGTGTGTGAAGTGTGTGTGTGTGTGTGTAAGAGAGAGGGAGGGAGAGAACGTGTGCGTATGTGTGTGTGTGTGCATGTGTGTGTGTGTGTATGTGTGCATGAGAGAGAGTGCATGTGCTATGTGTTCCTGTGTGCATGCCCATGCACTCAGTCTATTGGCGGACGGTTTACAGGACGACCTTTGACAGCCATGGTGTGTTCTCTGGATGAGGTTGAACAGAGAAGACTGGGGGGGGGGGGGGGTGGGGGGCGTGGAGGTGGAAGCAGTGGAGGTGGAAGCGGTGGAGGTGTTGAGAAGGCAGCCTTACCTTTCTGGGTCTTCACTTCAAATAGTTCTGCCTCTTCCCCCGACGTGAAGTGCTTGAAGTACGAACAGTTTTTCTCTATAAGGGTTGTAAGTCAGGGGGAAATAATCACAGAACAGGGAGAGAGGTGGAGAGACAGAGAGAGAGAGAGGGAAAGCCAGGAGAGAGACAGGGGGAGAGAGATACAAACACTGATTGAAGTGGAGAGAGTGCAGGTGGCTCTGTTTTTCTGTGTTCCCCATGCAGCTGTGATGCTGCCAGTGAGTGTAAAAGTCAGGTGTCTCTTTGCTACCATACAGCCCACCATTGCAATTAACTTCACTCAGCCAGCATCACTGTGTTACGCTAGAGCTAGCTCTGCTGGAGGAAAACAGAGAACATTAGCTGAACATCATTATTGACAGGCTATCTAGCTCTGCTATGAGAAATTGTAATATTATAATATATATATAACATGAATGCATTGAATCCACAAAATTACTAAATTCTTATTCTCACTTCCATTTTAATTGAATTGCCCACCAAACCGTTGCTCTACTAAACAATAAGATAGCAATGCTTTGTTGCTTTACTCCATCGATAAATTAAAGAAACCCAAGCATTTGGAGCATCTGACCATCTCTGACCTCTCCATTTCCTTCGATAGGCAGTTTCAAGCCACGCCTGACAAACAGAGGGTGCTTTCCTCTTCTAAACATAGTGTTGTGGGTTGGCTCTTTTTGCGTTTTTCTAAGTCTGCAACAGTCCTTCAATTTACTTTTTCTTTCAAATAAACTTTGTGCAGTCATATACTCAAAGACATTGGTATTCCTTGCTGTCGACTTGGAGACAGCGTTGAACAAACAGAAGAAGAGTAGGAAGAGGAGATTGAGGAGGTCAGCTATCTCCTCCTCCTCCTCCTCCTTCTCCTTCTCCTTCTCCTCCTTCTCCTTCTCCTTCTCCTTCTCCTCCTTCCATTGGTTCCTTCTCAGATTAAATCCATAAAGAAGCCTTCTCTTTCTATACGGGTATCTGTGTGCTCACGTGTGTCTCTATGTGTGTGTGTGTGTGTGTGTGTGTGTGTGTGTGTGTGTGTGTGTGTGTGTTTGTATGCGTGTACATGTGTCAATCTGTGTATGTATGTGTGTGAGTGTGTCTGTAAGTGTATGTGTGTGTTTGTGTCTGTAGGTGTGCGAGCGTGTTGTGGGTTTGCAAGCGTGTGTTTGTGTGTGTGTGTGTGTGTGTGTGTTTAAAGCGGGCAACAGAGGAGCTGTTTGATACCCAGGATGAGAATCATCAAAGAGGTAACCTAGCAACAGGCTGCCACTGGTCTTTACTGGTCTTATCTATTTGCCAATGTAAATGCAGAGTGTGTGTGTGTGTGTATGTGTGTGTGTGTGTGTGTGTGTTTATGTGTGTGTGTGTGTGTGTGTGTGTGTATGTGTGTGTGTGTGTGTGTGTGTGTGTGTGTGTGTGTGTGTGCTTGTGCGTGAGATAATAATTATTGTAATCGCTTTTTAGTATTAGAGATGGTTTTAGATATTCTTCAGATTGGTATATTTCTCTATGTAAGGTCTACTCTTGGGAATAATACTTAGATTAATCAGAAAAACGCAAGTGGAGTTTATTAATATAGCACAATATAACAATCGCTTATGTCCCCATTTATTGTATTTGATATATTTACTCTTCAACGGCATCATGTTTTTATTCATACTTCATACTTCGATTTTATGTATGTGATATATTCTCATTTAAACACATTAAAAACTCAGTATTAAAGCAACACTAGTTACATCATGGGAGGAAGAAGGTGGGGCACAAACATGGGTGAAGGAAGATCAAAACAGGTAGACTCCAGAAAGCTGCTTAGCCAATAATGGCACTTCAAAAATCAGAGATGACGATGATGATGCTGATGATGCTGATGATGCTGATGATAATGACCATATGCTACATAGTCATTTCGCATTTTTCCGCTTTTCTCAAAAGCATTTTCCAGGGTTCAGATATTCAGATACATGTCAATTTAGCATGTTGTGGAGAACCTCAGCCATGACAATAATACTGATGATGATGATGATGATGGTGGTGATGAAAATTAATATAATGTATTTATGTTGCTCTAATTATTATTATCACGTAAATAAAGCAGTGACGTATGCTTACCAGCAAACTTTTCTAACGGACAACCATTTTGGCTGGATAATACTTTGTATTTCTACCGGGCAAGTTTAGAAATTATTCGGGTTCTCACATCTCAGTGCTAAAATGTTTGGGTGCATTTGGTTGACCCTGCGACACAAAGAGAGAGGGTGTTACGGCCATGGCCGTCACCCAGTGTTCTTCCCTTTGTCTTCCCCTCATGGTTTTTGTGTGCTGGTGCAATGGGCGAGGCAGCTCACTGATTGTTCCCTGGCTGTTCACCTGCTCTACTACGCACACCTGCCATCCATCTCCTGCTCATCAACCTTCTGCATTTCAATCCCGGCTCATCGCCAGATCGTTGTTTCAACTACAGTGGTAGTTTGCAGTCACGGCTTTTCTACAAATTGTATTTCCACATACGTTTCGCGTTCCATGTTTTCTTGTGTGTTTGAACTCAGTTTTATTTTTTGCTCCAGGATCGTCGACTCACCTGCCTGCCCGTCTGCCTTCCCACCTGCGCGCTCATCCGCCTGCCTGCCCATCCATCTGCTTCGTCCTCCACCTCAGCCCTGCTCCGTCATCCGTCCCTGCCAGTCCACCTCCTGTTCCTTCGCCTACTACCCTCATACTTCCAGCAATAAACCTCTGGTTTTCATCCAACCCACCTTGTCTGTGTCTGTGCTTGGGTCCCCCCATTCAATCGTAACAGAGGGGTGTGTGGCTGGGTTTGATGGACCTTGCGGTGGTGCTAATGGTGAGATTAGTCCGAGGTTATACCAGCTGTCTTGTTAGTTTAAACCACTGCTTTATGCATGTTGAAATCCACATACTTTCTCCCCTTTTCATCCCTTTCCCTTTTACACACTCCACACTACCTTCCCTTCATTCTGTGTTTCTTCTCTCTCTATTTCTTAAGTCACTCCTACCACGCCTCTCAACTATTACAGCTTTCATCCCTTCGCCACTCAAACAACATCCTCTTCTCAGCGCATGTTTTAAATTTTACAGATAAACAAGCCAGTTAAACAGCCATCTGACTCTCCCCCGTACAGCAGATGTGATTATCGCCATCATGTCTTCTCTATTGGGATTGGTCAAAAGGTTAGCTGTTGTGGTGTTTTAAAAGGTAGGTGTCAAGAGCAACAAGGATTGAAGAAGACTGTGATTGTTTGAATACTCCGTTCCCATACATACAGGGTCCGTTTGAATGAGATGTCTGCAATCTGTGAGCAGACATGGGTCCCAAAACACAGCACATAATATATTTTCGTGTTTGCGAGTGGATCTATTTTGTGTGTGTGTGTGTGTGTGTGTGTGTGTGTGTGTGTGTGTGTGGTCCTATAACATAACTTTCATTTCAAATGTTGGATATTTTTTAATTTAAGTACTAACCCATACAGGGAATATCTAGATCCACCCATGTGCTGTAAAACACATCGTGTTATCTAAATGATATATCAGTGCTTGGATATGAATGACTTTATTAATATGAATTAGCTTATTCTGAGGCTCGAACCTCAGAATGGACTGTTCGGAATAATGAGCTGACATGAAATACATTGCCGCGATTTTTGGGAGCTGCCTTGATAGAGGCAGGGACACGTGAGAAGGAGGGGAAAATATAGGGGCTAGGGCATTTGACTCCCAGCTGAAATCGATTGGGTTTGATCCCTGATGTCCAGAGTCTACCTGTAGGCATAATTGAGCAAGATGCCTGACCCCTGCCTGCTCCTTAAAGAGGTTGTAGGTAAGGTGCTGTGAGTTCCAGATTTGTAAAGAGAGAGAGAGAGCGGAAGAGAGTATGATTTTGAAACTAAGCAACCCAAAATGCATCCCCTCCCTCTCTGCTCCCTCCCTCCCTACATATCTCTGTCATCAAGAAGTGTTGCATTTCACGCACCTGTGATTCACATGCAAGATGGATTCCCTGAACAAATCGCGGAAAGGATGCCCTGCCTTGGTCAGAATTTAGTTGGAAGCTATCTAAAATTGAAATTGGCTCGTACAGAGGCAGGCACCATTAACCAGAAACAAACATTTTCACAGAGCATTTCACTCACTAATATCTGATGGCTGGCTATGCCTTTCCTAGCAAATTACACTAAAACTATAGCTGTTAAATCATACCTACAGCACCTGTAATGAAATGGATCTGAATTCACTGCCAGTCACTTAAGCATCTACTAAATTAGTAAATAGTATAATATGCAGGCTACCAAACAGTGAAAGGTCAAACCACAGGCCACTGCTTTGGGGGCATTTTCTCTCTTGTTATGTTTATCACCAAAAGGTCAAACTGGTCCCTTTGTTAGTGAAAGTGTGGATTTTATTCAGTAGTACTATTATTAAGTTGGGTATCTAATTTAGTATTTAATTTATTTGAAATACAAAAACAGCAGTGCATTCATTTAACTGACTCAGGTCAAGTGCACTGGAGTATGAGTGCAGTGCTCATAATTGTCTCTCTTCTCTTCTCTTCTCTTCAATGACTTCCACTGGGGGAGAGAAGTGGAAGTCTGGAGTCTCTGTCATTGATTGTGTGATTATGGATCAGAGCAGAGGAAGCAGAAAAGCTGCCACCTGGATTTTGAACACTTCCCTTTTGCTCCTTAATCCTTTTGGGGTTTATTAAACTTGCAAAAATGATATCCCAGATGGATAGGAATACATGTAACGACAGATACAAAACAACAACATTTATAAACGGAAGATTTATAGATGTGTGTGTGTGTGTGTGTGTATGTGCATCCCTATATATACTCTATACAAGAATGAAGATACCACGTTGCAACTATATAGTTCTCTTTTCACCACCTTCTCTCATGTTCTCTCTTATCACTCTAAACCTGTACTTTGCTACGTCACCATCCAGCCACACAGAGAGAGAGAAAGAAAGGGGGAGTCAGAGAGAGAGAGAATTAAAGGGAGAGTGAGAGAGAGAGACAGCGGTCCTGGGGTGGAAATCTGTCTCTTCAGACCAAAGGCACGCACACACAGAGCCAGTGACTGGCACACACTGTGGACTGTGGACTGCATGCTCTCCGACTGCAAAAACTCTGAGCACACCTGAATTAGTGGTCCTTTGCATTTAAGGATCACTGATTCCGGTGAGTGTAATGTAATCACCTCCAACTGGATTACGACCCATAGTTTAAGCAGCAGGAGACTATGGGCGACAGACATAGAACACATAGCCGCTTTCACGGGCTCGGTGAAGCAACCTTAACGACTAAAGCTGTTGCTCTAGAGTCACGGTCACAGAGTTGCCAAAGGGGAAAGGTTAATAGTACCGTTTCACACCCCTTCTCACGCCTACCTGAAACACCAGGCAGCACTTCAATTGTACATTATATATATGTTTTGATGTGATGCCTTTTATTATAATAATAATAATGTAATCATCTTTATCATCCATAAATGTGGAAATGCGTCTTCGGTGTTGGTTAAAACACATCATAGTAAATCACAAGAAATACAATAAATGCAATTCAATAATAAAAACAACATACACAGTACAGACAACTATAATGGGTTTGGTTCCAGCGTGAATGAATTTCCAGGCAACACCACCAGCAGCAAATTGCTTTACTATTTAGCATATGAAATACATAAACACATTGCTGGAAAATGTAAAAGGTTCACATTGAACATGTTACAGAGAGGGAAAAAAGTATTTGATCCCCTGCTGATTTTGTATGTTTGCCCACTGACAAAGACATGTTCAGTCTATAATTGTAATGGTAGGTTTATTTGAACAGTGAGAGACAGAATAACAACAAATATATCCAGAAAAGCACATGTCAAAAAGTTTGTAAATTGATTTGCATTTTAATGAGGGAAATAAGTATTTGACCCCTCTGCAAATCATGACTTAGTACTTGGTGGCAAAACCGTTGTTAGCAATCACAGAGGTCAGACGTTTCTTGAAGTTCAGATTTGCACACATCTCAGGAGGGATTTTGTCCCACTCCTCTCTGCAGATCTTCTCCAAGTCCTTAAGGTTTCGAGTCTGACGTTTGGCAACTCAAACCTTCAGCTCCCTCCACAGATTTTCTATGGGATTAAGGTCTGGAGACTGGCTAGGCCACTTCAGGACCTTAATGTGCTTCTTCTTGAGCCCCTCCTTTGTTGCCTTGGCCGTGTGTTTTGGGTCATTGTCATGCTGGAATACCCATCCACGACCCATTTTCAATGCCCTGGCTGAGGGAAGGAGGTTCTCACCCAAGATTTGACGGTACATGGCGCCGTCCATTGTCCCTTTGATGCAGTGAAGTTGTCTTGTCCCCTTAGCAGAAAAACACCCCCAAAGCATAATGTTTCCACCTCCATGTTTGACGGTGGGGATTGTGTTCTTGGGGTCATAGGCAGCATTCCTCCTCCTCCAAACACAGTGAGTTGAGTTGATGCCAAAGAGCTCGATTTTGGTCTCATCTGACCACAACACTCACCCAGTTCTCCTCTGAATCATTCAGATGTTCTTTGGCAAACTTTAGACGGGCCTGTATATGTGCTTTCTTGAGCAGGGGGACCTTGCGGGCGCTGCAGGATTTCCTTCACGGCGTAGTGTGTTACCAATTGTTTTCTTGGTGACTATAGTCCGAGCTGCCTTGAGATCATTGACAAGATCCGCCCGTGTAGTTCTGGGCTGATTCCTCACCTTTCTCATGATCATTAAAACTCCACGAGGTGAGATCTTGCATGGAGCCCCAGGCAGAGGGAGATTGACAGTTCTTTTGTGTTTCTTCCATTTGCGAATAATCGCACCAACTGTTGTCACCTTCTCACCAAGTTGCTTGGCGACGGTCTTGTAGCCCATTCCAGCCTTGTGTAGGTCTACAATCTTGTCCCTGACATCCTTGGAGAGCTG
Organism: Lota lota; assembly: GCA_026745465.1. Taxonomy (NCBI): domain Eukaryota; kingdom Metazoa; phylum Chordata; class Actinopteri; order Gadiformes; family Lotidae; genus Lota; species Lota lota. The sequence continues at coordinate 956,379 of JACYXH010000278.1, read as the reverse complement.
TTTGGTCTTGGCCATGGTGGAGGGTTTGCTTCAGATGTATTTTATACAGGTAACAAACTGAAATTAGGAACGCTCCCTTTAAGAGTGTGCTGCTAATCTCAGCTCGTTACCTGTATAAAAGACACCTGGGAGCCAGAAATCTTTCTGATTGAGAGGGGGTCAAATACTTATTTCCCTCATTAAAATGCAAATAAATTTATAACATTTTTGACATGTGTTTTTCTGGATTTATTTGTTGTTATTCTGTCTCTCACTGTTCAAATAAACCTACCATTAAAATTATAGACTGATCATGTCTTTGTCAGTGGGCAAACGTACAAAATCAGCAGGGGATCAAATACTTTTTTCCCTCACTGTAAGTATACTATTAACCACCCCCACACACCAGCTTTTAGATAATTGTGTGTGTAATTGATCTGTTTCCTCTCTGTGTATTTATTCATGCCGTTCATAAAATGTGTTGTCAATGGACAACAATAAAACGATTGAAAACTTTAAGAGACTAATAGATGACAGCTAGAAGAGATGCCGGTGAAGATAACTATACTGGCACATTTATAATAACATTAAATACAAATAAAATGTCACCCTCATATTGTGCTTCAGCACAGAAAGTGCTTTTTTGTATCTTTGGTCCCCATAAATATATCAAGTCAACACATGTGTTTGACCAGTAAACCATCAAGATGAAAGAAAATCTATGAGAACTTAAATATAACAACACATATCTTTCTCTCGATAATAACACCTGTTTTATGCTACTTTACTAGCCTGCATGCTCTTTTAAACGAGATTTGAATCTTAACGAGTCTCACATGGTTAAAAAAAAGGTTTCATGTTGTATGACAACAATAGTAAAACTATTATGACATCTTAATGACATCTTCTTCATTCTTTACCAAAACAAATCTTTAACATAGATTTGTGAATCACTAACTTTGAATATTGTGTATTTTTGTGCTGTTTCTCAAGAAAACCTGAGTAATATAAAAATTCAGGTTAGTTAGGACAATTATAGTTGTTTTAGCCTCAAGTTGAGGCTTGCAATGCGATTCATTGAAATGTATCAGTGTATTTGATTGTGAAAGCATCAACTCACTTTGCAAGATTCTGTTCGGTTATCAAATTTCTTTTCAATAGTTATAATATCTGGTAATACACTTATCAAAACATGTTGGAATGAAACCTGCCAGGCATCAGAACATATATGTTCTCAGCCATACTTTACATAAAGGTGTAAATTATATGATATTGAATCCTATAAATCCTATTGAATCCCAAAGTATCCTATTGAATCCTATAGTATCCTATTGAATCGTATGTATCCTATTGAATCCTATATCCTATTGAATCTTATGTATCCTATTGAATCCTATAGTATCCTACTGAATCTTATGTATCATATTGAATCCTATATCCTATTGAATCTCATGTATCCTATTGAATCCTATATCCTATTGAATCTTATGTATTTTATTTTATTCTATGTATCCTATTGAATCCTATACTATTGAATCCTATATATCCAATTTAATCCTACTGAAACCTATGTGTCCTATTGAATACTATGGAATCTTATGTATCCTATTGAATGTTATGTATCATATTGAATCCTATGGAATCCTGTGTATCCTATCTAAGCTTCTGTATCTGAATTCATAGCCAACGCCTAAATGTAAGTAGTAAATGTGATGGTTCCCTACCTCCGGGTAGGCTAATGGGGCCGCAGCCCTTCCACTCAGGGTCCTCCTCCACCATGAAGATGGTCTTCTTGCAGAGCCTCCAGAGGCCAAAGTAGGCAGCCTGGCAGGTGGTGTTGAGCTTCTCCACCCGCGGGCTCAGCACTGCCCAATGGTCGGTGGACACGGCTGCCAGCATGGACCCCATACCCACCAGGATCAGCAGGGATGTGATCTTCACCCTGGTCACCTGCTCCTCAAACATGGTTGTGTGTGTGTGCGTGACCTTGTTGTGTATGTGTGTGTGTGGTAGAGTTTGTGGAAGAAATAATCCAAATGTTTGTGGGTGATGCGTGCGTTTGTTCCTCTCTACGTGATTTAAGTTTAGGAGTGTTTATGTGTGTGTGTGTGTGTGTGTGTGTGTGTGTGTGTGTGTGTGTGTGTGTATGTGTGTTTGGGCGAAATGGTCAAATGCTCGTGGTACGCGTGTTTCTGTGTGTGTTTAAGAGGTGAGAGGTGTGTGTGTGAGTCTGTGTGTGTGTGTGTGTGTGTGTGTGTGTGTAGGTAAGTGTCCTCGTGGTCTTTAGAAATGACTTCTCGCCATCCAGGGTGGGCAGGTCCTTGACGTAAAGAAGTCCAGTTGATGTGTTTGTTTGTCCCCGAACCGCCGCCTCACGTCTCCTTCCTCTCTACGTCTTCACTCGTGTTTCTGTTGTTTCCTCTCTCTTCTCTCGCTCTCTCCTGTCCTCTTGTTCTCTGCTCTTTCTTTCTCTTTCTATCTCTGCCTTGTGTTTAGTGGGGTTGGTGGCAAAAAAATAGGCCAGATAATAGTGCCCTAGTTTCATACCTTGCATGCTCTCTCTCTCTCTCTCTCTCTCTCTCTCTCTCTCTCTCTCTCTCTCTCTCTCTCTCTCTCTCTCTCTCTCTCTCTCTCTCTCTCTCTCTCTCTCTCCCTCTCTCACTCTCTCACTCTTAGTGCCTGTGGTACAGTAGGACAGAGGAGACAAGATGAGGACTTGGTCGAGAAGTGATTCTAGTTGATTCTATGTAGATTCTCATGTACTTCCACACCATGCGTTAAAGTACATGAGCTTGACCTGGTTTCCACAATTATAGGTTTTTTTGTCATAGATCAATCAATGACATATACATATAACATATAATCACATCAACATATATGAATAAAAAAAAACAGGATGCTCTGTACTCATTGAATGTCCAATGACATCGGATGCCCTTTATGCACACGTTTTCCATAAATCGTCCATTATTCTGTCAGATCCACTTTTAGCTTCTGTGTGGCTTCTGTGTGCTGAATAGGATTCTTGGGATTGGGTTTTTGAATAAACTGATCTTATTTCTCAGCCAATCAGCTGATTGCAACTCCTTTATCCAGAATTGAGACTTCAAATTCGTTTTTTTTTTTTTCAATACCGTGCAAGCCTGATGCATAGAATATTTCCCAGAATAATAGAAAACTGTCAAATAAAATGCAATCAAATTAAATGTTTTATCTAATCCCATAAAATACATCAATCAACTCTGTGGATATATAATATATGAGTATGATTAAGAAAGGTGTTCAATGTGTTTAAGTCTCAAAGGCACCATCAACCTTTCCCTGTGAAATACGTAGCCAAACTGGAAGTCTTTTTATAAACGACTGCGCCCCAATTTAGGCAGGGCGCTGGCCCAATTTATGCCCCCCTGACAACTCTCACACACTTTGGACACACTAAGTGGTGTTCATGATCAAGAACAGGGTGACATGAGAACACTTTGTGTGTGTGTGTGTGTGTGTGTGTGTGTGTGTGTGTGTGTGTGTGTGTGTGTGTGTGTGTGACACACACATGTCTGTTGTTGAAAAAAGTGTCAAGAGATATAGGAAGATATACAAGAACTATGGAGATTAATAATTAGTGGTTTGTTGTTGATGACTGTTGATTTTCAAATCATTAAAATCATAATAATCATAATCATAATCATAATATTAGCAGTCTAGGTCAGTGCATTCAGCTATAGTTTGCTATGGATACCATGCTAACATGATAGTCTGATTTATTGTAAACATGGCTAGGATCATACCATGTGAATGTCAAAATAACTCATGGATGTGTGTCAAGGTGGATGTATCCTTCTGGAAGTTTCCAAAAGGATGCTGAACGAGAGAAAGAGAGAGAGAGAGAGAGAGAGAGAGAGGGAAAGGGAGCAAGAAAGAGAGAGGGCGAGAAAGACATCCATGTAATCAAAAAACATCCCTGGTGATTTGCGTGTGTGTGTGTGTGTATGTGTGTGTGTGTGTGTGTGTGTGTGTGTGTGTCTCACTTTAAAATGTGAATGCAATCTGATAGGCACCAGCATGCTGTTCAGAAAGACATTGGCTTACCGAACCATAAAATTGATCATCAAAAAAGAAATCCTTACAAATTCACCGCCTTTAAAGAGAGAGGGAGAGAGAGACAGAGATGGTATTCATTATAACATTTTCCCCCCGAATGCGATTGCCGTGAAGAAGCTTTTTGTCTACAAGGACTGCTTTGAGGGCCAAGACCCCCATAGAACCCTAATAATATTATCTTCTCTCTACACCCCCCACCCCACTCTCTCTCTCTCTCTTTCTCTCTCTGTAGCTGGACATTCTTTTTCCTGCGAAAGGCACCAGCAAGGCAGACGGAAAAAAAGAAGAATATCTATAACGGATGTCACAAAACAAACAAACAAAAACACTCGATTCATTCCTGTTGAATGACCTGACACGGAGGGAATACTTTGTAACTGTATTACTTTTATTTAACATAATGGTAAGTCGTAGACCAACATTGCGTGACTAACAGAATCCCTAGAGGGGCGCGCCAACCACCGCACATGCACAGTAGCCAGTACGGTGGCTGCCATGGGAGCACATTCAAACAGCATATTGCGAATGCTCTACATCCTCTCTCTTAAGCTTGTAGCCCTAACACAAAACAGAACATGGCTAAGATAAATAATAACATTACAATGTTTATCCAAACAAGCTGTTCGGGATGGAAGAAACAAAACGTGGCATGTAATCAAACTCAATACTACGTAACATTCTTTCAGAACGGTTTACAACACTGAGCATGTTGTGCTAAATGTCCACACAAAATCAAATCACTCAGTCCTTGTATTTGGGGTTCGGCCTACTAACACGACCTGAGCGTGTTTGGTATGGGCTCCCACTGATGCGTGTTGGCATCAGAGCTATGGGCTCTTGATCTGGGGTCTTTTCAGTGTCTATGCAGTTGGGCTTCTCTGCAAAGGGATGGGGAGTTTCCTACTCAGCTGGATTGAAGTGCTGCGGGTCTGCGTCGGTGGACAACTCTGGAGGTGGCTCGGCTACAGGTAGGATGTGTCTGCGATTTCTCCTGTACTCTCTGCCTTCAGACTGGATGAGGTATGATCTTGGTTCCCTACAGACCTCTTTTACCATGCCCATGCGGTTGTACCCTTGGGGGGTCTGCATTCTGACTGCTTCACCTTCAGACAGGGCCCATAGTGGACGGCTTGACTTGTCATAGCTCCGCTTTTGGGAGAGTCTTTTCTTTAGGATTTGAGCCTGGACTTGTTGGGTGTTACGGGCTGTAGGCTCTAGCAACTGTTTGCTGACTGGGAGTGTGGTACGTGTCTGCCTTGACATAAGTCTCTGTGCCGGTGAGCCTAGCTGTGCATCTCGAGGGATATTTCTCAGGTTTAGTAGGTTTAGAAACGTGTCTGTTCCATCTCTTTTTGAATTTTCCATCAGCTGTTTTGCACTACGAACTGCCCTTTCAGCTAAGCCATTGCTCTGTGGGAATTCTGGGCTGCTGGTGATGTGCTCAAAGTCCCACTGCGTGGCAAAGTCCTTAAACTGCTGGCTGTTGTACTGTGTAGCATTGTCTGAGATGAGTATGTGCGGTGACCCATGGACCGAGAAATGTCGTTTCAGTTTTGTGATGACTGATGTTGCTGTGATGTCCTTGAGTTGGTCGATCTCATACCAACCTGAATATGAGTCTACAAGCACTTGATAGTGTTTAACCTTCCATTCCAGGATGTCTGTTGCCACTGTAGACCACGGTAGGTCTGGAACTGGGTAGAGCTGGAGTGGTTCCTTCTGTTGATGTGGTTTAGTGCTGTTACACACAGAGCATGAGAGTGTTGCATTGTCAATGTCTTTGCTCATGGTGGGCCAGAACGCTATGCCTCGGGCTCTGCGTTTGGTCGACTCTGCACCTGGGTGTCCTCTGTGCATAATGTTTGTGTACTCACTCTGTAGCGACTGGGGAATGACTGTTTGGTGACCTTTCATGATGATTCCTTCCTCAATGATGAGCTCGTCTCGGAAGGGGAAGAAAGGGCTGATGGAGCACTGCGCTGTTTGGTAGGCCACCCATGCTTGATAACAGAGGTGAGTTTCTGCAGGGTTGCATCCTTTGCTGTGTGTCTCCTCAGTTCATCCAGGCGGGCGGATGAGATGTGGCTGACCACCATCACGTCAAAGTAATTTTTCTCATTTGTGTGCTGAAAGGTGGATGTCCTGGGCGCTCGTGACAGAGTGTCGGCCAGGTACATGTGTTTCCCTTTCTTGTAGATCAGGTCGATGTTGTATTTCTGCAACTGTAGCATCATACGTTGGAGTCGGGCTGGTGCTGTGGAGATTGGCTTTCTTATGATTGTGACTAGGGGTTGGTGGTCAGTTTCAACGGTCACCGGCTTTCCATATATGTAGTCATTAAATTTTGAACACGCAAACACAACTACTAGGAGTTCCTTCTCTATTTGTGCGTAGCGTGTCTCAGTCTGTGTCAGCGTTCGCGATGCGTAGGCAATTGGTCTGCCGTCTTGCAAGCATGCTGCGCCAAGTCCGTGTTGTGAAGCGTCGCAGGTGAGTGTGACTGGTCGATGGACGTTGTAATATGACAAGACCGGTGGGTTTGATATGCATTTTTTCAAAACATCATATGCGTCCTGGTGCTGCTTCAGCCAGCACCACACTGTGTCTTTGTGTGTGAGCTGTCTTAGTGGAGCTGAAAGTTCACTGAAGTTCGGGATAAACTTCCCGAGATAATTTATCATGCCAAGGAAGCGCTGGAGCGCTGTGACGTCCTCGGGGGTTGGCATTTCGGTGACTGCTTTGGTCTTGGATGGATCTGCTTTTAGGCCATCGCTGGTGAACACGTGACCGACATAACTGACCTCAGCCAGCCGGAATTTGCACTTGAGGGGGTTGAGTCTCAGATTCACCTGACGTGCACGGTCGAGTACCTTCATCAGGTTTGCGTCGTGCTCTGCTTCATTGCGGGCTCCGACGATGATGTCATCCACAATGATGGCACAGGGGTATCCAGCGAATATCTGCTCCATTGAGCGCTGGAACACCTCGCTGGCTGCATTTATTCCAAATGGCATCCTGAGGAATCTGTAACGGCCAAAAGGTGTGCTGAAAGTTGTTAGCAGCGATGACTTACTGTCCAAGGAAATTTGCCAGAAAGAGCTCTTGGCGTCCAGCACTGAAAACACTGTTGCGTTTGACATTTGTGAGGCAACCTCCTCGACAGTACGCATAGGGTGGTGGGGACGCTTCAATGCTATGTTGAGATCCCTGGGGTCGATGCAGATTCTTATGTCATCGGTCTGCTTTTTGTTTGTTGCCACCATGGATGATACCCATTCAGTTGGTTCCGAAACGGGAGCGATGACGCCTAGGTCTTTCATTCTTTCAAGCTCAGCCCTAACTCTGTCCTGCATGGCTACCGGAATGCGGCGTGCTGGACGGACGACGGGCTGTACATCTGGATCTAGTTTCATGGAGTATGTGACTCGTAGCTTACCAAGTTTGTCCTTGAATAGATCAGCATATTTCGTGAAAATCTGGTGGCGCATGTTGGCATTGTCATTCACGCTGAGTTGATGAACTTCCTTGTTCAGTGTTACTAACTCCATGCGTATGCATGCTGGTAAGCCTAGCAGCGGCTGGACGTTTCTCTCCACGATGTAGAACTGTAGTGCATATGGCTGGCCTGCTAGGTGACATGACAGGACAACTGAACCCACAGTGTTAATCTGATTTCCCCCATATGCCACCAAGTTGGTGATTCTTGAACAGTCTATTTCTTCCTTGTTCTTCACACGTTTAAATGTATCATGTGACATGACGTTGCATTTTGCGCCTGTATCGACTTTCATTTCGATGGGCTTGCCATTGACGTGGACAGTGGGTATACTGTGTCAACGTTCTCCAGCGTTATTCCATCCATATAGTATGAATCATCATCGCTACCACTCGTGGCTCGGGCTGGTTCTAGTTGATTGACAGATTTCCTATGTCTCTGTGTGCTATGGTGCTGCTGTGTTGATCTGCAACACGTTTTGTAATGGTTCCATTTCTTACATGTGTGACACTGTTGACCATATGCTGGGCAATTTTCTCTCTTGGCTGCATGGCTACCTCCACAATTGTTACAATATGTGATAGGCTGTGCATTCCTCTCTGACTGTGATGTTCGTCTTGTATCAAATCTCTGCGTCCTTGCAAATCTGTACTGTACAGCGTCAACGTTGGCTGGTGTTTGCGGTGATGATAATGTATTTGTGTGTTGGTCTGCCAGCTCATGTATTCGACATACAGATATAGCCTTGGTTAGAGTCAGTTCACTGTCACGCAGCAAAATCTTTCTCAGACTGTCATTATTTATGCCGCATACGAGTCTATCACTGATGAGTTCATCTTGTAAAATTCCAAAATTAGAGCTCTTTGCTTTGATCCTTAAATCAGTGACGTATGCTTCAATGGTCTCACCTTGGTTTTGACACCTCGTGTTGAACTTGTGCCTTTCCATCGTAATGTTGGTTTGAGGACTGCAAATCTCCCGAAATTTCCTTTTCAGACATATTGGGTCTTCTTTTGACTCGGCCGGAGTGATGACGCCTCCGTCCCCGGGAGCTCTCACCTCCGCCGCGTATACAAATGACCTCTCTCGTTCAATGGCTTCCGATCCTGCTAGATTGAGGAGAATATATGCCTGTGTGCGGGCTGGCTTGTCAAAGTGTGCCGCCGCAATGAAAATGTCGTACTCTTGTTCGAACACACGCCAGTTTTCTGCGACGTTTCCATCAAAGAGTACAGGTTCGGGTCTGCGAAATCCGCCAGCCATCACGATGGTGCACGTTCGGTGCTAGTGCTAGCACTCGGCGTTAGCTTGTTAGGTACGTAACGTTGGGTGTCCTCGCTCGATCGGTGAGTTGATCTTCCTACTCGTTTTCAAGACTAGTCCATTATGTCCGTGTTCACTTCTGACACCATGTTGAATGACCTGACACGGAGGGAATACTTTGTAACTGTATTATTTTTATTTAACATAATGGTAAGTCGTAGACCAACATTGCATGACTAACAGAATCCCTAGAGGGGCGCGCCAACCATCGCGCATGCACAGTAGCCAGTACGGTGGCTGCCATGGGAGCACATTCAAACAGCATATTGCGAATGCTCTACAATTCCCATATTGTAGGCTAGGCTCACTTCAACTTCACATTAGCAAGGGTGACTCACAGACGAGCCCCTGCCCTTGAAGTTGTTGCCCACAGCGTGCAAACAGGCCGAGCCGTTACGCGCCGCAACACCTCACGATTGCCTTGCGTACACTCAGCCGTGATTATCTTCAATTCCACTGTATCCTCTGTTTGAATTTCTTACTTTTTTTCCACCCCTCCCGTATGAAACATACGCATAATTGGCGGCTAATTTTAACTGTAGCCGGATAGATTGAAGAGCCTTCCGAGGGATTCTGCTGAATTATATTTTTTTTGGCTAATGACAGGCAACATTACTCAAACTAAATTAGATTAGCTCTTGTTAGCCTGCAGCCATTTCTATGAGGGTCATGATACAATTCAGCTTTAACACAATGGGACCAGCTAGCTTACACACTTAAGCTTGCCTGGCCACGTCTATCTGTTTCGAGATTTTTGCCCCTTCCTAAGGCAGTGAACTCTACTTTTTCACTAAGAACAATGAGTGTGAGCTATAGTCCAAACTGAATAAAGATGGTTATTTGCTATTTCTTAGTACAACAGAGCTGACCAATCAGAATTCAGATGGGCATCGTGACTTGTAACCTACCAATCAGTGGGCAATATGTTCTCTTTACGTAACACGCAACAGGCTTATGCTTGTTTCAACTGACGTGATGAATTAATGTGCCTTATTGTGCATGTTGTGATATACCTTTCTACAGTTTATCCCAATATGCTCATGAATATTGTGATACAAAGGCCATTTTGTGTAGGCCCTATCTCATGACTATCATGACAATACAAATTGCCAAGCCCTGCTTTTATGCGTATGAGTGTGACAGAGTTCAGGTATAAATCTTCTACCTTAAATTGTTTTATATATTATAATAATAATAATATGTAATAAAAGTATAAATAAACACAATAGAGAGCAACAAGCCAGCTATCCCCTTGGGAAGGCAATCTCCGCTTCTGAGATGCACTTAAACACCTACCTTAGTAGTACCAATTGAACCCATTCATCCACATGCTCTGTTCTCATACCCAATATGCACATGCACAGGTTGAGTCTGCTGCGCGATGCTGATTGGCCGAAACCAAGTGAATTTGGTCAAAACAACATTTGCCACCACTTTAACATCTATCTGTGGTCCACTGGAAAGCTACTATTGACTTAACATTTACCACAGAACGATTGTATTTCGGAGGAGAAAGAAGGAGGGCGAGATTACTTCCTGTTTTGAGTACAGATAACAACAGCTCATGAGTAAGATCTTTCTGAGCAATTTATTTCAATCTGATGTGGAGATGGTGGGTATAAGCTAGCTCATGGCTCATTGTGAGATGGCATTGATTCAATCTCGTGTGGTGGAGTTAAATTAGTGCGACCAGAGTTCAGGGATTTTACGACTTTTCAATACAACCACAAAATCCTTCCATTGACATTAATGTCATGGTTACGTAATTGACAGTTTAACCATGTGGCATTATTTGTTAGATGAATGAGGAATTAATATATTTTAGCCTTTCTTTCTTTCTTTCTTTCTATACATAATTCACATGAAACGTTCAAATGCCGGTTATTGCAGTTAATTGAACTATCTTGTAAAGAGGAATTATGCGTACAAGTTTTTATTTTTTATTTATAGTAACAACATGTTATTTAAGCAAACCAAAAATACTAGGCCACTGTGAGCAACCCAACAAGAATGAAAAAAGGAAAACATCATAAAAAAGGAAAAGGTTAAAACCAAGGCACTGTACTACATAGTAAATCACATGTTCCCATATAATTTTGTTTTCCAAAAACAGGCATATGTGGACTTTACTAATCAAGTAAAGCCATTCTATTTTGAAGACTATTAGGAAAAAAGGTACTTTGATATACATTATTTCATGAGGGATGCAGGTAATGGTGGTCTGCATTGTTACCACATTTATCATCCCTACGGTTTTACATTCACACTAATTTCTGCTGTCAAATGTTCAGACAATTATCTTTGTAAACAAAAATATTTGTCTTCATAATAATTCGTAATAATAAGGCGCAATTAGCCAGCAAATTTAGTATTTTTACAAAAAAACTATTAAAACGTTTACAGTACATCAGCAGCATTTACATACAAGTTAAAATATGTTATTTTTCTATGATATTAACTGTACATCACTTTAACAGAACGGAGATTCCAATTGTTTTAATGCTAAGACACCTATTTACCTGAATATGAATGGTGATTTTGAGTGCATGAAGTCATGATCAGGTGATATTGTACAGAAAAGCATTACATTAATTTAATTGTATCTTTTTTTGCTGCCTGTATATTATCAATGGCTATCATGTTGATAAACAAATTACATAAAAATATTTCATATGGCATATAAAATAATATTGTTTACCAAGGATCTATTTAGCCTCAGGTCTCCTGGATATTCAGATATGTATAACCCCTTTAATATTTAATTGAGAAAGTTTCCTTTAATTAATTGAGCTAATTGACTAATTGAGCTTATTTGAAACAGGGGGGATACTTTAAAAATGACGAGGTCACATCCTTAAACCTTCCCTCGTGTTTACGAAAAATCACTGTTTCTGCCACAAATGTGCGATGAAAAATCGTTCAACTTGTTGAACAAAATATTTCCTGAGAGGACCAAATGAATGATCTGAAGTCTGAAGATATATGCATATGTAGTTATGTTGCTAAGTGTTTCTACTTTACTACTTTACGTTTCTGCTAGCTTATTTTCTTTTTCAATAAAATGGCCATTTTGACAATTTTATCTATTGGCCACAAGGCCGATAATATGGGAGTGGCTAGGAGGGATTTAATTCCAATTGAAACTTGTTGTGACATCACAACAAGTACAACATTTTTATTTTTCACTCAAATAGCTTCCAAAAGGGCAAAATCCAAACGCAAATTGGTACACTTTCTTTTCTACCTTAAACACTCTTTTTTTTAGGACACACAAACAGACATTCTCTATCATGTTTGCCACGAAGCTCTGATCTTTATCAGGGTACTGGGGGATTCAGAGCCAGCGGAACCTCTCTCATCGCAGTCTTATGACAATGCTATCTCTGTCAGACTCTTGACTTTCTAACACACAGATGATGCTGCGTCCTTTATGTGCATGTGTGACAAAAGTAAAGCAGGGGGTGATGGTGTGTTGAAAATCTACCATACGGTAGCAGACCTACTGAAATGCTGTATTTCTATACAAGTCTCTACACCCACATCTGGTGTCAGTGGTAGAGATTCTTCACTTTCCACACATTGGACACATGGACCCCCCCCCCCCCCCCCCCCCCCCCCCTAACTCTGACATGCAAAGAAGCAATCAATAAATAAATTGATCAATCCCAAATGATATCCAAACAATTAAAGAAACACAAGAGGTAATATAATCATTATAACTGTATATTCTGGCACATTTATATGGGTTAATCAGCCATGTTGGGGCTCAAATAAATGACTACATTGATGAAGAGAATACCGCCTTGGTATAATAACCCACTACACAGAAATCCACACTTTCTAGAAAAAGAGCACACACAGACATAGTTATAGATTATCTCTAGCACCTTGTTTTGTAATATACTGGTAGAATACTGTTAGTTGGCACATGTTTCAGATTTCACACAAAATGTTTCAATTTTCTTTTAAGAATCACATAAAAACAAGAAACTCTCTAGAAAAAATAGCAGTGTTTGAAACCAATGCCCTCTTTGAAAGGAATGTTATTACAATCCAATGGTACCATTGATCTCAAACACCATGCTAAGACACAGATAACAGCACCTCTACCCTCCAGTGATGAGGCACTAAAAGCCTTTAGCCTTCAATAGAAGAGAAAACAACAACAACAAAGGCCAATACAAGAGAAAACTGATGGTTCCAATGCTATCTTTCCACCCGCCTGTTGCTCTCTTTGGACCCTGATGTAACTAAACGTACGGAATGGTTTCCGATGGTTTCCTCCTATTGACTCCATTTCCAGTACCTCCCCTCTGAGCGTCCGGAAACCCCAGTACCCCTTGTTACCCGAGAACCCCTATGTCACCCCAGTATCCCTTCGGAACCCGAGTATGGGACGAGACCCCGGGACGATACCCCGGGACGAGACCCTGGGCTTCACACCGGTGTGGTCCTGCGGTTGACCCCGTCCTTGAGGTCATTGGGGAAACAGTTGTGCACCTGGAAGAACTCAGCGGCGGTGGCCGCGGCCTCGTGCTCCGGGCTGTAGGCGCTCTCGGCAACACTGTCCCTGGCCAGCGCGTACATGGACAGCTCGCCCAGTGGCCTGCTGGGAGACGGCGCCGTGCCCCCCTTGCGGCCGGCGGCGCCCGGCGAGTTCTCCCGCGACGCCTCGGTGGAGCGGGAGCTGGAGCGCGACGTCCGCCGGCGGTAGCGGAAGCTGAGCATGCGCGAGTACGGCGAGGACGAGGAGAGTGAGCGGATGAAGTTGCGGCGCGCGCGCCAGCGCACCTCCTTGTTCTTCTCGATGTAGATGTTGACGGCGAGCACGGCCACCGCCTCAGCCACGATGAAGGACAGAGCGCCGAAGTAGAAGGACCAGCCGTAAGAGTAGGTGTACTTGCGGTCGTCGTCCCGCTTGTCGTTGGGGTCGCCGGCATTGCTGGATATGTAAACGATGATGCCGATGATGTTGCTCAGACCTTAAAGGGGAAGACAATATTATGAGATATCAAGTGCCCATTCACAGCGAAAACGTTGGCCGGCTGTAAAATGCGAGGCGCACTGCACTGGCTTTTTGTTTAATGCTAGAAAAAAGCAGAGCAGTTCGTAGCAGCCTCTTAACTGTTGCAAAGCAACCATGAGACATCTACATCTAAACCAATGCGCTATTTACAGAGACATTCTTTCCACTCTGGGCATCCAGGGAGCTTTGCTGAAAACGCAAGGCGTTCTGCAACGCAAAAGTAAATGCAAAATGCTTGGTTCCCATTGAAAACAATGACAAAATAGCCGTTAAAATGTTTTCGGTGTGATCAAACCCTAAGAGAAACCTTAGCTAAATCCCAAAGGTCTACATAAGCAGTGTTGAAGATGGAAGACATTTGGACTTTTAAAACTTTAAAAATCATAACTGTTTTAAAGTGTGCACTAAATCACTGACGGGTAACGGGTTGACAAAGCTTCTTCCTTATGCTTCATGACTCAAAGTTCTAGTCGGCTACAATACCACTTAGGCTCCACACTATTCTCCGCTGGATTTGGAGCCATTATTTGTTCATGTTCCACATATGTGCATGTGCTTGTGTGTGTATGTTTGTTTATTGTATGTGTATGTGACTCTTTAATTCTCTGTATGTGTGTGCGCGTGCATGTTGTGTTGCGTTTTGTGTGTGTAGTCAGTAGCAATGACGCAATACATAATGGACATATTTCCCTGGCTTTGATGTATGTGGAATTTGCCATATTAGATGCAACAACGCATTTAATGCAACCACGCCTGTCGACACATCCAACGCTACACTGCCACAACACCTGGTTGCATTAAATGGGTTGTTTTAATGCAGTACTGCATCTCATATGGCAAATTGAATGCAACCATGCCTGTCAACACATCCATCTGCCACAACGCATGGGCTGGTCTGTGGTCCATAATCGGAGAACACCTCTAGACCTCTACACCCTCTAGAACCGCAGTAGGAGAACCTTCCGAGAGCTCCCGGTGGTTACCTGCGGCGACGAACAGGATGCCTGCGCTGAGGAGGATGTTGTTGCGCTTGCTGTAGACGCGGCCCACCCCCACACACAGCCCCCCCAGCATCAGCAGGACACTGCTGAGGATGGGGAACACACTGGAGGCCCGCACGATGCCTGGAAACATGACATGACATTGAAGGAACTGTTAGGAATTAGAAAAAGATTGTAGAATGTATTAAGGAATTTCTTTGCATTTAAGAAGAAATCAAAGATAACAAGAATGGAAGGATAGAAGCAAGGAAGATGAAGAACCAGGGCTATCTGTGTGACTATGAGGTAAGGGTGACTGCTGTGTAGGGGGCCTTTTATGGATTTGCCTACACACTAAATAATTCATGACTGAGATTTAGCGAGACAGTCGCCGTGCAAGGGACAGTGGAAAACACTGTAATTTAACAGATATGTGGTTAGTGTCCTCCTTCTACGAAGGATATGAAGTTAAATGATAGGATAGGCACAAAAGAAAGGAAAAGAGAAAAGGTAAGTAAACAGCAAGGAAAGGAACGAAAGGAAAAAAGGAAATTATGGAAAGGAGAAGTGAAAGGTTCGGGAAGAGGAAAGGAAAGAAAGGATAGGAGGAAAGGAGAAAATGATATGATAGAGAGGAAAGGATAGGAGGAAAGGAAAGGAGAAAATTATATGATAGAGAGGAAAGGATAGGAGGAACGAAAATTAAAGGAGAAGAGAAGAAAATAAGGGTGGGAAGGAATGAAAAATAAAGGAAATCAAACAAAGGAAATTAAATAAATAGAAAGGAGGGAGGGATCAAGAAAGTCGAGGATAATGCTAGTAAGTAATTTAAGTCAAATAAGTCATTTGTTACTACTGGGCAGCTCGTCTCCACATTGTTAACTATTTTTCCTCCGATTCTCAGTTGTACCCAAAATACCTATTACACATTTATTCAGCTGATATAAAAAAAGAAACAAATAATCAATTTGTTTTGGATGTGATCAACATTTTGTGTGATCCAGGTTTCCAATTAAGGGCCAGCATAGGTTTAAGGAAAGTTAAGTAGTATTTTTTATGTAATTTGATGTTCCTAGAATATCAAATTCTAAAGCATTCTTATGGCTGCCATGACCAAAACAGAACCCCCTCTCTCCACTTTA
Source organism: Lota lota (assembly GCA_026745465.1). Classification (NCBI taxonomy): domain Eukaryota; kingdom Metazoa; phylum Chordata; class Actinopteri; order Gadiformes; family Lotidae; genus Lota; species Lota lota. The sequence continues at coordinate 940,335 of JACYXH010000278.1, read as the reverse complement.
GACAAAAACATCTCAACCCATTGTAATGGTAAGGACAGAATGTCAGTTCTATACAGCATGCTAGAGTCCTTTTCAACAGAATCCTCTGCACACAAACTGATTCTTGGAAGGAAAATATTGAGAAGAACATATTATATAAATGGAGTAGCATCTGTACTAAGGCTAAGACATAGACTGGGAAACAATTGCAATACAACTGATTGATGCGAACATATGTCACCCCTGCTAAGTTAAACAATAGTACAGTGCAGATAGACGCTACAAGTTCAATCACTAAAGGGACATTTTACTCTCCATCCCAAAGTATTTATCCTGGGGTGGAACCAAATCAGTCCTCATCTAAAGAACCAAGTTCAAACACTTATAGATATGTGTTTATTGCAAGCAAAATGCTTGATAGCTCTTGCCGGGAAAAGGTGAACAGGCCTAATACTGTCCATTGGCTTCAGGAAATGTCGTCTTCCCTAACAATTGAAAATACAACATATTTTGTTGAGAAAGTTATGTGGGTGAAATATTGGCTAATGAGGGGAACTTCAGGTAGTGTACTATGTTTGTGTGCATGTGGGGTTGTGGTGAAAGATATCTGATTGGCCTTGGCACTGTGTTTCATTTAAAATAAGCCCAAAATATGTTCTTTCCTATTCGATCAGAACACTGTAAAATGTTATTTGTTTTATGCTTTTGTAACACTTATGATGTGGTTATTCCTGTTTGTTTGAAAAATTTGCTTTGTTGTATGTTTGTTGATTTGCTGTTTTTTATGTTTTTGTTACCTGCCTAGGGACTTGGATTTAAATGAGCATTTTGCTAAACTCTGCCATGTTTACATCTTAAATGTTCTTACTGATGCCTATTGATATGCTCTGTCCCTGTCAAATAAACAAATAGAGAAATAAATACAAATTAATCAAATGTAATATTTCGGTAGCACTTTATAATAACATCAGAAGTCATTCATAAGCCTTTAGTTCATGAAGAACTAATCATTAACAAACATTAATTTACAATCCTTTAGTGAATGCTTGACTAATCATTAACAAAACACGAAGATACATTTGTAGATAATTAATGTGGTATGTGAAAGGGCCCCTATTCTAGGTATGATGTTGATTAGCAATTACAAGTCATGTCATAATTGACCCTCTAGGGACATCAGAAGTTGGAGTGTCCACCCAGATGTATGATGGATAGATCAGCCTACCAGGTGGGACAGCAGTCCGCTGGATAGGCCTGTAGGCTAAATAAGGGCCTTTAACATAGCACTTATGAATCATCTACAAATGTAAATTAATGTTTCATTAATGCATAGGTCATCACTAACTAAAGGCTTATAAATGACTTTTGACTTAACCTTATTATAATTTTACCAATATTTACACATAAACATGTCTTGTTAAAGAAGGAAATCAATAAACATGGGAGATTATTTTAAAAGAGTTAACAATCAGTTACCAAAAAGTTATTATTCAGATATTAATAGTCAATGCAATCAGAGGCAGAACTTACGCAGGAGGTACTCAGAGCTGTCCGTGTCATAGTCGTTGTCATCGGGGAAATGGTTGATCCTGTAACAGCTGCCTTGGTTGATACCTGCAGGGCGTGTGTATCAATGACTAGATGAACAACACACATCACTAGAAACTGTAATATTACTGACAAACATTCTAAATAACATTGATCTTTTTATGTCCTGGGATAGACTTTGCAGTTCGATGAGATCAATGAGAATTCCAGTTGATTTGAGCTGGATGGAGCCCACAGGCTGAAGTGAAAGTGGAAGTGCTGGAGGTAGAACTACCGTTAAAGCTGCTGTCCCTGGCTGTAAAACCCTGCCCTGCTCATGTCTCAGATAATGGAGCATATGGAGTGGAAAGCTGCATCTTGATTGTCTTCTACCTACTTTTCGTTGTCAAAGGGCACCAAAGCTTGAAAGGAAAGACACACAATAACCAAAGATGAAGACGCTAAAACGTCCTCGTTGGAATCAATTTTCTTATGATTCGTACATTTGTCATAATGCTTGTGGTGGGAATATGTGACATTCTTTCACGGCCTTCATTGCCTTCAAGGAGAAAGCCAATAAGCGAGGCTACTCAAAAACAACAACAATGTTCTCAAAGCATCATTTCTATCTGGGAAACTAGTAGTTATGAACAGAAAGGAAAGGCAGCAGCTCATGTACCCAGCATGTGCGAGATGAGAAGGTGTGATTAAAACTACATTATCCAGAGGCTTGGGGAGGGCGGCCGGCCCATGTCTAATAGCGTATACAGAGGTGGATGGCTTATTAAGGTTGGATGGGGGAGGGGGGGGGGGGGCTTAAAGAACGTGGAAATAAAGAATGAGGAAAGAGAGAGACAGAGAGACAGAGAGAGTGAGTAAGAGAGAGGAGAGGAGAGATGGAAAGCCTATGCATGTTTTTGCGCTTGTGTATATGAGAGGCAAGAGAGTGAGATAGAGAGATGAGAGGCAGGGAGGGAAAGACATGGGTGCAAAGGAGAGAGCGAAACGAGGCAAAGGGAGAGATGAGAGGAAAGGAAAGGGAGGAGAGACAAGAGAGGAAAGGAGAGAGCAGAGAGGGATGGAAGGCGAAAGACCAATAGAGATGTGGACATTGATAGGTGTGAGCTGGGATAAATCTATATCCGTAATTGTGTAGCGTCAACAACACCATGGCATTAAGAGGGAGGTGGGGGTAGTTGGGTGGGGGCGTGTCTAATTGATGAAAACACACGACTTGAAGCTCTCAGTCTATCACCCCTTCACCCCTCTTCCTGTTTAACACCCCCGGAGCGTGCTCATAGTGACAATAAGTGTGTGTGTGTGTTTGAAACACATTAAAAACAATTACCCGCACACACACAAGCACACACTTGTCGTGTCTTGTCTTTCCATCATGTATGCATGTCGTCTTTTGTGTCACTGTTTTTTCTGTGTGTGTGTGTGTGTGTGTGTGTGTGTGTGCTAATCTAAATGACTACAACTAATCACACCAATCTAATGGTTTGACATTTGTCCAGACCTAGGGCTAACAACCAGGATATTTCCGAATATTTTTTCTGTATTTGTACCTATGTCCTTATGCATGTATGAATGCACGTCACTACCGATCAGAGTTCCACATTCAACATTCATATATTGTACCTTGTAAAACCTCAAGATCCTTTAAGACTGCCGTCGTCTCAACATTTAAAACCTCACTTCTCTAAGATGGAGTCCCTGAACAGATCTCCTGTCACAGTTCCCGGGTTGACCTTATTGCATCTTAATAAGGGAACTACAACCATATCCCAATCGCGTGAACAAAACACCTGTGAACTCAATTTCCCAGGGTACCCTGGGGGATCATGGCCCCTGTGACACAACGTTTGCCAGGGCCTCACTTGCCGCCATTAAATGGGTCTGCCACTAATAAGGGACATCAAATGAATTAGCGTCAAAGCAGCGGTAGGAAGTGGAACACAAGTTTCTGTGTCTACTCTGTGGCGGGACACGGGACAAGGTGCTATTTAAAGCGCCGATGTGAGACTCAGTGCCTTGTGATGTGTTTTAAGAAAGAGTAGAAGAAGGAGAAGAAGTAAAGAGAAGAAAGTGTGATTCGTCATGGTGAAAATATACTGTTTGCTTGTTTTGCCAATTAAAATCTCGAACCAAAGTTTTAATGTGTAATATCACTGTGATATGTTTATTTCTTTATAAAGTGGAAAGGTTATAACTTTATATTTGTTCATATTCAAATTAGAGCTCCAATCTAAGTAAGCCATTCTTCTTCATTTGAAGTATTTTTCTCTGTCTTTGCTTTTCTTCCCCAGATAACCTTCCTCCCCAGAATGCTGCCCCCCAACCCTCTGTCTGATACCTCTCCTCTCCTTAGTGTGTGTGTCTGTGTATGTGTGTGTCATCTGTTATCTCTCTTCTGCATGGGCAAATATTAGTGTGTGTGTGTTTGTGTGTGTGTGTGTGTGTGTGTGTGTGTGTGAATAATGCGTAATATTGCAACTGATTGGGAAAGTGATTATCAGCGTGATATCAAGCCATAAGATGTAGCCGTTATCAGTTTAATACCACGCGTTAGTGTGTGTGTGTGCTAATCTAAAACGACTACAAGATGGGCTTTCACACAAACATCTGAACAACAATCACTTGGATTAACATATCTTGAATAGAACATGGTTATAGTACATTACTGAATCAATTACATAAATTAATGATGTAATTGGACCGGCTTGTAGACATACATTACCGTTGGTAGGGCAGTAACTATGGTAAGGGCCAACTGAAAGGACTTCCTGGTAACAGGTAGAGACAAATCCACAGCCCATTTCTAACAAGGCCTGGCGAAGGTCATGAGACCTTATGAAAGTATGTAACACCGAGAGGGAAGCCATAATGCTTGGTATCTTATAGAAAGCCCGGTTTTCCTCTCAAAGTAATTTGTCTGCTTAAGTCACATGATTAAAACAGTGATCAATGAAGAGTGCCGCCTATACATCAATCATCAATGTTGGAGGTACACACTGAATAAGGTGTGACAGGGAGGTAAGGACAACACAGGTGTAACAGACCTATTAAGTGTCGGTCTCAGCTGAAAGCAGCATCAAAACCTCCGCTGTAAACAGCAACTGCCCCCCCACCGCCCGAATCCCCCACCCCTTTCGCTCTCCATGGCAACCAATAGTCACCCTCCAACACGCTCATTTAAATAGACCATCTCCAAGGATGCCTTTGACATCTTTATTGTATTTTAATACCATACCTAACCAACACAACACGTTCAATCCTTCCAGCAAAACCCCCCATGCACTAGTTAATAATCTCTCTCTCAAACACACACACACATACACACACAGACACACGCACACACACATAAACATCCCCACACACACACACATACACACACACACTCACAGACACAACCACACACATGCTGAAACAGGCTTCAGAGGATCGGTGCTTCGGGGCATGGAGGCTGAGATACTGTGAGTTAACCCAGCTCAGCCAATAAGAGAGCCGTCTCTGTAGAATACTCCAGATCAGGAGAAGCAGACTCTTTCACTCTCTCTTCAGGGGATGAGATCCTAGTTATACACTGACTGTATGTCAACACCGTCTGCACATTTAACACCTACCCCCCTTGGATTCCTGCTCTCAAAAGCTTTTTCCCCATCTTAAAAAGCTGTCAAATCCAATATAAATTTATAAAGTGGGTCCATTTTATGAATGGAAGCACTTCAAAATTAGATTCACTGATTAACTATCAGGATTTCACAGGCTGGATGTGTACTCCTCGCCTCCCCACACACCCCCTCGAACCACCACCACATCCAGAGTAGGTCAGAGGTCAATAGTACTATA
>JACYXH010000278.1:877477-929977 GCA_026745465.1 Lota lota | reverse complement strand
AAGATGCGTCAGAGATTTTTCAGCTGCACTGTGACTAATCGTATTTGTCGATTTTCAGATCTGGTGTATGTGTGTTCGCGCACGTGTGTGTGTGTGTGTGTGTGTGTGTGTGTGTGTGTGTGTGTGTGTGTGTGTGTGCGTGGGTGCGTGCGTGTGTGCGTGTGTGTGTGTGTGTGTGTGTGTGTGTTTGTATGCGGACATAAACACAAATAAGCTAAATGGCCAACCGCCTTCTACTTTGGCAGTGACTGTGATTAAGCAGCTGACAAATTGCTTTATTAAACATGCAAAAGTGGCATTCATGCCTGTGTAAACACCATCCGTTTCAGATTCAAGATATGCGTAATGTGTTCTTGCAGATGGTAGGTTTCAAGCCAAGAGGAAAATGATAAGTAACGTGCTGAGGGTCTGTGGACAGACTACCACGAGTTCCCTTTTGGCCATCTTTATAGTGTGAAGCCAGATTTGTAGAACGATAACAATAATAAATAGCTCAATCAATAATTGTAGTCACGAAATAGTAGTGCTTGAAATCGGGGCGCTGTAATCGAGTGACAATGAGGGTAGTCACTTTTTCTTGTGACTACCCTCACACGTTTCTATTTATTTTCAAGCCACGAAGAAGAAATAATACAATTATATTGGTGGTATTGTGTTTGTAATTTAATCTGTGTGTTGTCTTTTGTCTTTGTATCTGGAACCTGAATCGGTAAATAAAGTTTGCTTTGATTTGATCTGATTTGATAATGAAGTAAAATTAAGGACGCGACAATGACGTAAAGACCCTGTGGCCAGTACACATGCGCAGTAAAGGGCCACAGATTGGCAGTGCGCAAGCGCACGAAGAGTCAGTGACGCGTGTCCCCTCCCTCCACTCCTCTCCCAGTAAAAATCTCAATAGAGACATGCCCCTTTCCCGTCTGCGTTACATTACATGTAATTCTGATTACTAAATCAGATTACGATACTTTCGTTTCATTTTAAAATAGTTTATATTAGACAAAACGGATATAATGGACACGGATCACACAGAACCCGTCGTAGACACTAAAACGGCCCTGCATTCTTGGCGTTATAGCCACCATTTTACACACAAGGCAGATCAAGGGAAAAATGTAATCGTCCAGTGTAATCTATGCTTACCGAAGGTTAATCTTCTATCCACGTCAAAAACATCAACGTCAAATCTAAAGAAACATTTAGACGTAAGTTGCATCTAATTGCTTCTCTGTGCAGTGGTAATAGGCAGGTACATGTTTTGGGTGAAATAATGAATGTATATGTACCTTAGGCTATTTTGTCATTTCACTTTCATTGACTTAACTTGGTGGTCTGTGGTTTTGTTGTCCTGCTAGGACCAAGCTCTGAATAATGTCTCACTATCTATATACATACAGCCTTATTCTGTCAGATGACCCACTTCACGTTCGAAAGTGGGTGTAAAATAAAAAAAGATAATAAGTCATTTGTATTATATTTCAGAGGAAACATTTGGGTTGTGATGAAGACAAGGTCAATGCGGCAGCAAAGAGGTGCAGAAAGAAGGAACAAAACGGCGAGATTACCGGTCATCTCCAACTCAAGAAACTTAAAACGGAGATTATTTCCAAAAGCCAGGCACAATCGAGATTAGATGAGCTCATATTCAATTTCATTGTGGAGGACTGCCAGTCTTTCCATCTGCTGGAGCAGCCTGGCTTCAGGAAACTGCTGGAGGGTTTAACTGAGGGTCAGCTGACCATGGACAAGCTGACCTTGTCCACAAAGGTCAACCTGGTGTTCTCCAACATGAGGGCGGCGTTGACGGCCAAACTTGACAGCGTCCTGTACGTGTGTACCACGGCCGACATCTGGACCACGGACAGCAGGAGCTATTTCGGCATGACCTGTCACTGGATCGACGCGGTCACTTTGGAGCGGAAATCGGCCGCCCTGGGTTTCGCTCGGCTCGAGGGGCCCAACACGGTCGAGGCCATTTCAGGCCGGATCCGCGACATCCACTGCGCGTACAACATCGAGAGAAAAGTTCAGACCACGCTGGTGGACAACGGCAGCCCCTTCGTCAGCATGTTCAAGGAGTTCCTGGCGGACGGCGTCGAAGACGACGCAGGATTCTTCGAGAATGTCGGTGCCATCCTGGACGGGGAGCAGGAGCGGGACGTGCCGGCGTTTGTGCCGGACGTACGCCACTGCGCCTCGCACACCCTGGACCTGATCGTGACGGAGGACTTCTGGCTGGCGGTGTCCCAGGGCCCCATGTGCCAGCTGCACTACAGCGCCATGGCCAAGGTCTCCGCCTTCTGGAGCAAATGCCACAAGCTGCAGGTGGCGTCCGAGAAAGCCGAAGACGTGGCCAAGATGCCCCTGGTGGTGCCGTGCGCCAGCCGCTGGAACGCTGAGTACTGCATGGTGCAGAGGCTGGTGTCTCTGACCGAGAGGGAGCGGGTGGTTCTGAGTGAGCGGCTTGGCGTGCCCGTGCTGCAGGCCGAGGAGATGGCCTTCCTGCAGGAGTACGTGGTGGTCTTCAAGCCGCTGGCCTTTGCCCTGGAGCTTTTCCAGGCCGAGCAGAAGTGCTACCTGGGCCTGGTCATCCCCACCATCCTCAGCCTGAAGAACAAGCTGACGGAGCAACGGACGGCAGCTCGCTACTTCGCCGACGTCATCGACACCGTCGTGGCCACCATCGATGCGCGCTTCCGCAGCGTTTTCGCCAGCACCGAGGCCAAGATCGCCACGGCGACCACGCCCCAGTTCCGGCTGTGGTGGACGTCCCCCTCGGAGAGGGAGGAGATGTGTGGCCTGCTGGAGGCGGCCGAGCTGGACCCCGGCTTCCCCGTGGAGGAGGCGGCGGCGGACGAGCATGACGCCACCACAGAGTCCGAAGATGACTTCTTCAGCTACGGGCCCGCGACACCCCGCGGTCGGCCCGAGAAGCTAGGCGCCAAGGAGGAGATCCACAAGTACCTGGAGAGCACGGGGAAGAGCCTGGAGTGCCTGAAGGACTTCCCCAGAGTGAGGCAGCTCTTCATCAAGTACAACACAACGCTGCCGTCTGCGGCGCCCGTGCAACGCCTCTTCAGCCACAAGGCAAACCTGGCCGCCCCGCAGAGAATCACCTGTCTGACCGACGACTTCTTTGAGAGGATCAACCTGCTGAGATACAACAGCGCCGTGTGCTTGTTGAACGTCTAGCGGAGCTACACTTGTTTATTTTATTATTCTTTTACACTACGAAACATTCAACGTTGAATCATGAATGGTGAACTTATATAGTGATCGACGTCAAAACGATAGATTTTCTTCGTATGTAATTGATGAATGAGATGGCCAATATCAGATGCCCTGGAGCAACAGACTTAGGGATAAGTAGCCCATTAGGCATACATTCAAGTTACGCCGAACACACACATTTTTTAATGTATTTTCTAACATGTAATTTAGTTTTTTTATTCATTTGAGCTCCCTTGTTTACTACCGTACTGTGTTAAAAGATCATATGTATGCACTGCAAATCCGTTTTTTGTACTACACAAAAGAAAATAAGAAACACTAAATCTTTGTAGCTGGTGTGTTTTTCCTTTCTTTCGTGAACCCCGTCCGCTTTTCAGCAGTAATAGGGGTTAGGTCATAGGGGTTATGTGACCCAGATGTAATCAGTGTGGGGCAAGATCACTTGACCAGCTGTTTTACATACTGCCGGGAGTGCATTAACAGATTACTGATGACTCTTTCAAAAGAAGCCTCTATGCGTTCATTTCTAAATGTGAACAGAGCCTGCATGCACACACAAAGTGCTGCTCGTCCTAGTTTCATCTTTTTTTTAACTATTAATTTGCATCGTGCAAATTAATGGTATAAAATCAGATGTTGGTATAGCACATATGGTGGTGTTGAAAAGGTAGTACATCGCCCTCTATTTTATTATACACGTGGACATTACAAACCTGGACACTAAAGCAAACTGAAAGGTCTCGTCTTAAAATAGAAGTTGGCCCACCACTTCCTGGTGATCAGCCATTCTAATGCAAATGAATCCAATTGAAATTACACATTCTAAATCAGGTAAGCAAGCAGCAAGAGTGAAATTCCCTTTTGTTGAAAATTGAAATAAGTATGGAAGTCCTTTTTTATGTACCCATAGAATTGAAAGATGGATTACCTATGTTTTATATACTCATGTTCTCATGTGGGATGTTAATCCTGATAGGCCGGAAAAGCTCTTCAAACCAACAGACTTAGCTGCAGCATCTAAAATTTAAAAAAATTAAAAACACAAACCACAGTTCAGGGTTTCTCCCAAACAGTTTTAATGACTTAAGAAAAAAAAAAAAAAAAACATGGATAGAAAGTGTTAAAATCTTTACACAGCACACATGATGTGGGTCAGGTCTGCATCCCATTTGCACCATTTAGTGTAAAAATTGTATTTGCACCCATCCCCATATATTACACACACAGCATCTTGAGCAGGGTCACATTAGGCACAAGGTGGGTGGGAGGTGTACTGTGTGTGTGTTTGTGTGTGTGTGTGTGTAATTTACTTCATATTACTTTAACAGTATAAGCTTTCCCTTTTGTTCCAATTCATAACCAAAGCACCCTTGTCCATACAGTCCTCTGATGCTTCCTTCCTCTGGATAGAAAACCCCCCTGCCATTATACTTAGATATACCAAGATGTCGAGAACCTCCTTCCCCAACAGCTCATCGACGGCCGCGTTCAGAGAGCCACTCAGAGGAACGAAGAACGAGAGGGGAAGTCAGACATGGGTTCTCTGGATTTGTGAATTGCAATACCAACTCTCTCTCTCGCTGATAGAACCAGGGGGAGAACGAGCAGTAGATACAAGCTACACATCGTCACAGAGCTTTTCTCTGATTGGACGCGGCCCCCTACTGTAGCTTGGCCCGGCTAAAGTAGCCCAGGTTCTCGCAGGCCTTCATCCAGCGCTGGACGTGGGTGGGCGCCGCCGCCGCCGTCGCCCCGCTCTGCACCGCGCAGCAGTAGCATGCGATGTCCGCCAGGGAGAGCTCAGGCCCCGTCAGCCAGGGCTGGCGGCCCAGCGCCGCATTCAGGGAGCGCAGTGCAGCCGCCTGCTCCTTGGCCCCGCCCTCGGCCAGCTGGAAGAAGGCCGTGTCCACCCAGCCGTCCACCAGCGTGGCCAGGGCCGCGTCGCTGGGGTCGGGGGAAAGCAGGCGGAAGAGGAAGCGAGCCACGTTGGCCTCGCCCTCGACGGGACACATGTTGCGCACGCTGAACTTCATCTGCAGCTTGGGCACTGTGGGTGGGTAGGTGGGGGGGGGTAGAGACAGGGGAGATGGTAAGACGGGAGAAGAGGTAGAAGAGGGGGCGGTACAGTGGTTGGGGTGTTTGACTTCCAAACAAGGTTCTGGGGTCAAACCCCAATGTCCACAGTCTACTGGTAGGCATTCTTGAGCAAGTATCTAATTAAATTCCCTAAAAGTATAAATTGGTTAAATAGTAGTGTAGAAAATATTATGACGGTGGTGTGGAGACTGAGGGGAGGGGTCTTCATCCAATCCTACCCCGAGTTTAGTGTAGGGACTAGGGTGTCTTTCAGCTGAAAGGTTCAGGGTTCGATCCTGTTCTAATCCTAGATCAAAATACCCAACTACGCCTAAATGGCATCCATGTACAAATAAAATTCACTTGGAATAATAAGCATCTTCTTATTGACCAAATCATTATTCATTATTGCAGACCGGTTTTACTAATACACAGCTGTTTTCGGATCAAATTTGACTTTTTGCTCATATGTCAACATGTGTGTTCCAGCCCATCCTTGTTTACGTCAAACGCAGTTAATTTGCTTCACTCCCTGGTAAACCTAAGTCTGCTTGTACGGTAACGCCCAGCTGCAGCATTACCATACAACACACTGGGTTCGGATTACGGCCTTTAATTCCCTTGCCTACACCCCTCCCTCCCAAATCTCTTCCAGCCAACCCCTCTCCTCCCGTACCGTCTTTCCATATGAGGGTGAAGCCCAGCTGGAAGAGGTGGCGGGCGGAGCCGTCGGCGTGGCGCGTGCCCAGGCAGGACAGCAGCTGGGGGGTCACGCCTGACACAGACGAGTGCACGTGAACGGCGGAGAGCACGCGGTAGCGCTGGCACAGCAGCCCGTGGAGCACCAGCAGGGTGAGGGGAGGCTGGGCGGGGTTGGCGTTGATGACGATGTCACGGAGGGCACCCAGGTCCTGTGGCATGGAGTAACGGCGAGAATACGGACCAGAGGTCATCATCAGGACATGCTCACGATTGCTATTTTCGAATATAGGAGCGTTCACGTTGTTTCAAAAGACTATTGGGACATCGTGATCATTTATGCTCCAACTTAAAACGGGTTGTACTAGGACTTCCTGAGTAAAACACAGCCGTGATTGTGAGGCTAAAATTGATTTGATAATATATGTTAATAGTATGCCCAGAAACCGCAATATAATGGAAAATAAAAATAAGAACATACTGATACTCACAATTTAGACTTCATTACATCGCAGATATTGATCAAGCCAGTCTGAGAATATGTATATATATATATAAACACAGCAACAGCAAAATAACCACTGAGGCCACAGCCCCTCCCCACCTTGCCCAGCAGCATGTCCAGATCGGCAGTGCCTGTAAAAGTGCAAGCAGTGGGGCTGGGGGATGCAAGGCTGCAGCTGACGGTCAGGTCCAGGTCAGCGTCCGGGGTGGCCACGGTCTTAGCCAGACCGTCAACTGCCGCCTTCAACTCAAACAGCTTCCTCATGATCTCATCCTGCCGAGCCTCCAGAGCTCTAACAGCCGAGTCCGGCTCGCCATTCTGAGAAGGAGAGGAGGAGAATGTGTGTAAGCACTGGGATGATGTTTGCATATTTTGTTGTGTCTCGAAGGGATATGGCTAGGCACAATTATTTATGGTTTTGCACACTAGTGTTTGTATTGTAAAGAGTAATAGAGATAATTTCATGAGTATGACATGAATGAACACAGCACACACTGGCGCTGTTCAGAACTGACGGTACTGACATTTTCGTTGTAATGTATACTGTATATACTGTCATGCTACGTACAATACAAACTCAAACATGTCAGTTCTATATAGAGCAAAGCACACACATTTCAAGAGTTAAACGCCCATATCACCAGACAACCAAACATGTTGGTTGGGGAAGTGTAATCATCCTTTCTATATAGCAATACCAAAACATTGTGGAAACCAAAAACAAGGATGGGGTGACATTGCATCATCCACAATAGGGCTAATTGTCTTTGACCCAGATAGGACTTCTATCCAGCTAGGCTACATGCTCGGTTGCCAGTCAGGGAGGTTCAATTAAAGTTAAACGAGTTAAAATAACTAGGAAAACAGACTGATATGTGGATCACTATTATCATCTGTGCTAAGTTAGTGAGGTTACCTGATGCGCATGTTCGGAGAAGCAGCTGCTTGCTCGCTGCTCGTGGACATTGGGTAACTTGTACATGCACGTTGGCAAATCAACTTTTGTTCCACCCTCATATATGGGTTTTACCTGGTACATAGACATGTTGTCTGGTGTTTAGCGGCCTCTGATTGCTACAATAAAAAAAAAAAATCCCAGCAAACGCTGCGCTTTTGTGATGTTTCTTGACAGACAACAGCAGCAGCAGCTAATTCACGGACATGCCTTGACCGGAACGGAAGAAGCTTCACGAAAACGTCACATCCGTTAAAAAAAAATTATGAACGTATTATTAACGTAGTATTTGTTGATACATTCTGGTGTGTTACGCACGTTTATGCAATGCATTACTGTTGTAAACATAACTCCTATGAAAATGGTAATAGTAAAAACAATAAAATTTCAGTTCTGTGCTTCATTTCTGCATATTAATAATTGTATCGCTAGAGGGCGCCACATTACATATCTTTAATGATCGAACAGCTCAAAACGTCACCTCAGGACGATTGCATTTGTGTGTGTGTGTGTGTGTGTGTGTGTGTGTGTGTGTGTGTGTGTGTGTGTGTGTGTGTGTGTGTGTGTGTGTGTGTGTGTGTGTGTGTGTGTGTGTGTGTGTGTGTGTGTGTGTGTGTGTGTGTGGAGGTGGGGTGTATGTGTGCTTGTGTGTGTGTGTGTGTGTGTGTGTGTGTGTGTGTGTGTGTGTGTGTTTTAGCTTTCTATGTAACCTGTGCATACACAAATGTACATGTGAATTCGCTGAAAATAAATATTATTGCATTTCCAATGCAATTTACATCCACTTGTTACCCTTCACTCTCACCAATAGACCTTTCACCGAGGTGTAATCGCAGGAAAGCAGCTCATTTTGGGTCTGCTATATATATATGTACCAGGCCACAGGTCGTGGACTAAACTAGGGAACTAGAAAAGATAGCACACATTGACCACGGACCATTTTCACAGAGCTGTCATAGCAGGGTGAACACAGTGTAGCCCCCAACATTCTCATTAGGTAGATAGGTAGGTGTTTCATTTATGTATGTCAAAGCACCAGCTATGGTCAATGTGAGTTGTCTTCACTATAGTCTACTACCCGTACCCTGGTACATACAATTGCCCGGGCCAATAAGTAGTGCTATGAGCGACACCTGGGTTTGTCCTACGAAGACAACTCTGCGAAAAGGATCTCATCAAATTTTTGTTTTAACTCATTCATTGATTATATGCAATAAAATAAGACCATATCGTACACCCGATGACTAACTAACAGTTTTATTACAACATATACAACAACTCAACATATTGTATTGTTCATATGTATTTGTTCATATATAAATATGACCCGCCATACATGCACTTTATGCTACCTTCCATCTGATTAGATGAAACATGCATTTGGCTGTACTGCTCTGTTCCATGGAGACACGCTCCTCCCCTTGTTGCAGTAGAAGGGTTCCCTTTAATCACCGCTACAGGAGAGGCCTTGCGTCCCTGAGGTCACAGCGGTCTGATGGTGGTTCTATTTACAATGTCTCTCGACCACTCCCTGTCACCTATCCCTGCCTTCGATACGCTACACCCCTTGTACTGTTTCCTGAATGGCGTCCATGCCACTTACCCAGAGGGGACACAGGCGAAGAGAGCTTAATTAAAATGCAACGGTTTTGGGGTTTTGGGTTTTCCTGGTGGCCCAGTTGAGCTACTGGTGAGATCTGATGGACAGGAAACTGACCTGGCATTGGAGTTGTAACCTGACAGTGAACTGAGGTCATATTGTACACCATGTAGGAACACGGCCAATGCTGTGAAGATACATGTATGGGGTCAGAGGTCCAGAGCTGATGTATCCTGACTGACATATACGCACACACAGACACATGCATGCACACACACACACACACGCATACACACACATAAAGTCTTATTGTTTGATGTCACACAAGAGTAAATTAGTTTATTAATAAAATCACAAAGAATATTGGTTTGTCAGTTTGAGGAGAAGATTTAACTGGTTTTATTACTTATCCACATCATTTTTTTTCTTTTTTGCTAAAATGGATTAAGGTTTTTAATTCAATTCACATTAAATGTTACAATTAGGGTTATGTCATTAAAGAACAGGTCGGAGTTAGGCATCTACATTTACAAAAATGTTTGGTCACCAAAAATATTGAAACTCGACCAAGAATCTTGCAAAGCACCTATAATCTAACATGATGGCACCTGGTCATTTGGAAAATATCCGTAGGTATCTGCCATGCTGGAGCACCAGTTAGGATACTGTCTGGTCGCAGATCCTACGCTTGATGCTTTAGCCATAAACTTAATAAAACATTCAAGCTAAATCGAAAAAAACATAAACAAACAAATAAGTACAAAATGAATCAAATAAAATCGATTCCAAATAAGAACAATAGTCATCCATAATCATGTCATATGATACAATTCTTAATGGTGATTCGATAATAGCTGTAGCTCTGTTAAGACTTACTTACAAACTCTCTCTCTCGCTCTCTTTCTCACATCTATCTATGTATCTAGTCGTAGCTATATAGTGGGCCTAGTTAAGCACATGTCTAAACCTAACCAGGCAGACTAAGGCAACCAGGCTAAAGCTCAGCTACAATAGCATCCTCTCTTTCCATCAATGACCTACTAGCTAAAAGTCCCCCCGACCCCATTAAGGGGAAATGAGGCAGCAGTCAACACAAGTATTAGCGAGAACGAGACGGAAAGGTCCATCTTCTCCTCCAGTTTGACTGCAGCACGTGATTGGCTGAGGGTTGAGGAAACAGTGTCGCCCACCATGTGTACTGCATTCTGCTTTGACATGGCTCAATCAAGCGTGTCCTCACCACGACACGCAGATATCCTCATGTTGAAGGCATTGTGATGCTTCAGTGGGCCAGACTGACCACCACCTCCCATGGTTTGTATCTGAAACCCGATGATACAGAAGACATGTTTGACTGCTCAGACCACACAGGTGTTTAGTGCAAGCATCTGTCTTTCTGTTTTTGAGTTACCCAAAGGAGAATGCCACTGTCCGACTGTGATAAATCCATCTCTTCTTAGATGAGATGGATACCCTCCTCAGCTGCTTTCCTGAAGATGGCACACCACTCATTGTCCTGGGCGACTTCAACATCCTGCCGGAGAAGTTGCATTCCCCTGAATTAACAGAATTATTTTCCACCTTCGACCCAACACTCCCCCCTTCTCCTCTCACTCACAGGGCCGGGAACCAACTTGACCTGATATTCATGAGGTCCTGTGGTACCTCGGCTCTCTCCATTACCCCGCTCCCTGTGTCTGACCATCACTTTGTTGCTTTCTCTCTCCCCTTGAAGTCCTCCCCCTCCCTTTTCCGTATTCCTCATCACCACTCGCCACAACCTGAAATCTCTCTCTCCCTCTACTTTCGCCTAAACTGTTCTGTCTTCACTACTATCTCTAGAACAATTCTCTCTACTGTCCACAGAGGAAGCCTCCGAGACTCTGCTATCCTCCCTCTCCTTCTCTTTGGACTCCCTCTGTCCCTTCCACTCTAGACCAGCGCGATGTCAGGACTGCAGAGTTGCTCACCAGCTTCCGCAAGTGACTCAAGATTCACTTGTTCAGAGTTCACCTGGACTCTGCATAACATCCCTCCTTACCCTCCTCCTCCCTTACTCTCCTAAAACACTACATACAATACATACAAATACAATACGCACTTATTGTATGTTCGTACGCCCTGGCACTTAATGTACGCACTTATTGTATGTTTGTACGTCCTGGCACTTAAAAATAGTACTTAGCATTGTGTAGCATCTTATCCTAGCTATCTTTGTTGTATACGGGGAATGAGTTAACCTAGCAATTGTAAGTGCTTGGCACTGGTTCTATGAACATCCTTACTGTACCGACAGCGATATATTGTTGTTCTCTTTCTTCTGACTAATGTACTTAGTTGTAAGTCGCTTTGGATAAAAGCGTCTGCTAAATGCCCTAAATGTAAAAATGTAAATGTAAACGTCAATAAAGACAGGTAAGGCTGCTCAGATCACACAGGTTAAGTCTTACTGTGTGCGTCCATTACTAAAGACATGTGGACCATGGCACAGGTATTCCTTGTGTTGGGGAGAGACTCTCTAGCAAGCACCTCCGTCCCCCCATTTGAATTCCAAAACCAAATAAATCGAAATGTGCAGCATTGACATCCCAGTAAAAAGTTCTAAATTGTATTGAATAGAATACATACATTATGAAAGCTTTGGCTTTTTACCACCTCAAAAGACTTTGAAAGCTGGACTCTCGCACGAGAGCTGTTGCATTTATCAATAGGGCCATAGGGCCATGGATATGTCCATCTCCATCTCCATCCATCATTCATGGATGAGATGCCACATATACCCAAGACATCATCATCATCATCTGAAGCACAGGGCAGCCGCAGCTCGCTGGAGAATGGTGGACAGTCAGCCCCTGCATTATGGATGGAGACCCTGCTCTGAGCTCACCCAGCCCATTCATTCATCCAAGCAATGCAGTTAAATCTTTCATGACGTCCATCCCCGTTTAGCCTATCGTGTGACTGTCCTGTTACATACATCGCCACATATCCCCAGCAGTGAGGGGGAGGGCGAATCCAAAATGTTGCACTCGCTGATGTTTTAATATAAAATTGTTTTCCCTTTTTCTTCACAACGCTTTGCTATCTCGCTCTCTTTCTGTCTGTCTCTCTTTCTTTGTCAATTGGTTTTCAGTAGGAAGATGGGTGGCCCATTAATGTTTCAAACAAACTTAATAAGTAAGGTGAGCCCGACACTGCTTTCTTGGTTTAAGTTTTTGGTGACAATGAAGAGATGCCATTAATTATTGAGCTTCCAAGAACAAGTGCTATAGGCTTTGACACTATATCTCAGAGCGTGAGTCTATTTACCTGTTGCACAGTGTTATCTGTCAAACCACAATGGAGTGGAAAGCAATACTAAGCTGATAAATGGACCAATCGAGAACTCATGGCTTTCTAGTCCAGAGAGAGAGAGAGAGAGAGAGAAAGAGAGAGAGAGAGAGAGAGAGAGAGAGAGAGAGAGAAAGAGAGAGAGAGAGATCAATAACATTGAGTGGCTTGTCAGTTGTGAATGTAAGTTAGAAACTTGTCAGGATCAAGGATTTGCTATTCAGCTTAGGTGTTGACCTGTAGATTTGTGTTTGTTTTAGATAGTTTTTTATATTTCTTATTGGATATATTCTCATTCCATGAAAAATATATATATTGCAACATGTGGCAGTAGGCACGTTGCAATAGCATGGCAAGTTAATGATACTTATTTAACATTCCCATATCATCGAACCCTCATAGTAGTAGACTCTGGAAATGTCCTGTTTCTCCAGGCCTTCAGAAGCCGATCACGCTCTTAACCAATTAGAGTAGCTGCTTGTCACATTTTGGTCTCACATTTCAGCAACCTGTATGTCTGTCTTCATAGGCACCACAGCATTATTGTTCCGTCATAGTCTCAATCTCTCTCCCTTTCTCTCTTTCTCTCTCTCCCCCCATGTCTCTACTGCTGTGTCTCTCTACCTCTCTCTCTCTCCATCTGTCTAACCTTGAGCCCTGATAATCTCCCTGTTACTCTATCTCGCTCGCACGTCCCGCAGCAGTTGACGGTGGACCGTTAGCTCACATTTCCCTCTTCCTGTTTACCGTGCGTCTCTACGCCTGACCTGCCAGGGTCAGGCCCTCTATTGTATGTCTCCCCCCCCCCCCATCCCCACCCCCATACCCCCTGCACCACCCACACGGGGCTTGTGTTACCGGTTGGCTTCCCCCAGTGATGCCCCTGGTTCTCTCTGCAGTATCCATGGGATGAGCTCCCCATCGTGTCCTCCATTCCTCTTGATCTTCCTTCAGGAAGGGAACAGCCCTTTAATGTCTCCTTTCTCCCAATCGGGTCCCAGGGTTGGCTGCATATTCTTTGGCCTTCTCTGTGGGGGAGGGAGGGAGTGTGTAGGATGAGCATGTTTGTCACCAAATCTTGTTTCCATTGGAGCCTTTTAAGAATGTCAGATTGCAACACCCAGGGTGAGGTCCTGTGTGACTCTGTTGGTAGAGCAGAGCACTAACACTGCCATGGTAAGGGGTTCGGTTCCCACTGGGACCACCCCATGCTATTAATATGCGTATGCATTCAGGTTAATGTAATGTGCTTTGGATTATGCCAACTGTGGTTTATCGGACAAGAGGGTCAAACTATTTATTTTCCCAGTCGTCAGCATTTTGTGTAAACAATATGTCGGCTTGGCATGTGAAGTTATGCACTAAATGCAATAAATGCATACGCAATAAAATGCACACATACACACTTGCATGCACACAAATGCACACTTGCATGAAAGGACACATGCACACACACTTGCATATATGCACAAGTGCCATAGAGACACAGATAGAGCAGGCACGCAGGCACACACAAACAAACACGCATTAAAGCAAACAGCGCACACACAGACCCTTTGCGAATGCAGGCTTAGGGCAACATTATCCCTCTCCTGGGAACTTGACCCTAAATTGGTCGGTCAACATGTTTGGCTTGGTCCCATTGCTGCACTTTAATTACAATACGTTCAATCCTTAATTGGTATTAATCAGGGCACCGTTAGGTTGTCAGTAACGTTAAGTACCGGGCCCAACTGTGTGTTGAGTTATGATCAACGATGAAAAGTTGACCATTTCCCAAACTCCCTGTAGAAAAAATAGAAGGTTGGATCCCCACAGGGTATGACCAATTATATTGTGGGGCTCCGAAAAAGCTCAAGGAACAAAAGCAAAATCCGAAAATATATTTTACCAGGAATGAAAAATGTTGACCAATGTACAACACATTTACATCTTGTTATGCTGTGATGTATTTGTGTACAGCCATGTATGTGTAAACGGTAGGGTTGGTAATAAGGTCAGATATGACTTTATATGAAACATTCAATGTCTTATTATGCTATTCATCCATTCCCTGATGCCCCCAGCTGTCCGAGGACATTAGGCACAAGGACACACTGAATGGTAGTATCGTCCCCTCACGGGATTACACACACAAACACACACACACACCCACACACACACACACACACAAACCGCACATATCCGCGTATATACACATGCACATATACACACACACACACACACAGACATACCACAAACACACACACACACACACACACACCAACCAAACACACACACACAAACCCCCCCCCCCCCTCACACACACACAGGCACGCACACACAGGCGCGCACTCACACACACACACACAGAGTCACAAATTAACTTGAATCTCTTCACCACTAAAGGAAGCTTACGCAAACACATGCAAAATCTATCCTGACACAACCCTTGTTGGGAATCTAACCCAGGTGGTTTCTATTGTTTTGAAGCGATAACACTATAAATCTATCCCTAACTCCATCCTCTATGGTCTGACCCTTTCAAATAAACGTGCAACCTTCACAAAATGTGAAAACCGCCTTATCATTTGTCATCCATACACACACTCACACACACACACACCCATGCATACGCACACATGCACACACACACACACACTGTACAGTTTGTCTCCCCCATCTGGTCGTACAAACGCACACGAGCATATGCATACAAAATCACACATACATACACACACACACACACACATAAACACAGATACACAAATACTGTATACCGTGACCGGATACTTAAGGGCTACGCTAACTCTAGCGTACTTGTGCGGCACGCGCTCCGCGCCGACGCCTCCAAGCGGGTGGGTGAGCGAGGAGGTGGTTGTTAGATCAAATCCCTGGAAAATCCTCTGAGTGCAGGGGAAGAGTAACGCATTGTCTATTTAAAGTCTGCTGGAGGTGGAGGTGGTGGTGGTGGTAGTGGTGGTGGTGCGCACAAGGCATGTTCCAACTCGCATCCACAAGAGTTGGCTCAGTGGGCTGTGGTGGTCTGGATTCAGCGTCTACACTAAGAGCCTTGCCAAACATCTTTCACTGTGCCAAGCATTACATGTGAGACGCCGTTCTGATGTGCATGCTAATTTGCGTGAAGTATGTCAATTTAAGATTCTGTGTTTTTTCTTTTGTGCGCACATATGTGTGTGTGTGTGTGTGTGTGTGTGTGTGTGCTTGTGTGTGTGTGGGGGCGCTTGGGCATGCATACATGTGTTTGTGGGCGCACGTCTTTATGAGTGTGTTTGTGTTCTGTCCAGAGTGTGTGTTCTGTCCAGAGTAAGTGTGTGTGTGTTCTGTCTAGAGTGAGTTTGTGTGTGTCTGTGTGGAAGTGTGTGTGTGTTGTGTCCAGTGTGTCCAGTGTGTCCAGTGTGTGTGTGTGTGTGTGTGTGTGTGTGTGTGTGTGTGTGTGTGTGTGTGTGTGTGTGTGTGTGTGTGAAAGTGTGTGTGTGTGTGTGTGTGTGTTGTGTCCAGAGTGAGTTTGTGTGTGTGTGGAAGTGTGTGTGTGTGTGTGTGTGTTGTGTCCAGTGTGTGTGTGTGTGTGTGTGTGTGTGTGTATGTGGGTGTGTTGGGTACAGAGTGAGGTGCGTTCAGGTGTCACTTGATACAGCCCTGGTGACACCAAGGTGTACCGCCAAGGTCGTCCTCACACCGCTTCACCTCTGCACTGCAACTCATAGGTCTCTCGCTCTCCCTCACTCTGTCTCCTTTATTTTCATACGCTCTCCATCTCACTCTCCCACACGCACACAGACACAGAAACCCACTTACATAATGTAATCTCAAGGCTAATTTAGCAGATAAGGAACTAAATAAGGAACTGAAGGTAAAAAATGCACTTGAAATCATCCCGGTGTTTGTGTGTGTGTGTCTCTGCGTGTGTGCATATGTGTGTGTGTGTGTGGTCATGAGATTTGAGATTGTGCGTGTGTGTGTGTGTGTGTATGCTCGTGTGTGTGTATGTGGTCATGAGTTTTGTGTGAGATTGTCTGTGTGTGTGTGCGTGTGTGTCTGCGTGTGTGCGTATGTATGTGTGTGTGTGGTCCTGAGTTTTGTGTGGGATTGTGTGTGTGTGTGTGTGTGTGTGTGTGTGGTCATAAGTGTTTTTATGCACGTGTGAGTGTGTGTCTGCGAGAGTTTGTTTGCTTGTTTGCTATGTGGCTATGCGTGTGTGCATGTTTTTTTGCATATGCAAACCTCTGGATTCTTGTGTGGATTTGCCCTGGACCTTCGCGTGAGGAGGATACATACTTTCTCAGTGCATCAGGAAACTCATTCGGTAACAGACTTATGCAACCATCTCCCACCAAGTCTATCAGTTGGTTGTATAACACACAGATAATACCATCACATTCTGCATCTTCAGAAGGTCTTTTTGAAAAGGTATAACATCCACAAGGCAAGAAACACAAAACGTGGGCTTTTTATTCATTTATTATCATAGTAGGTAGGTCAATGGTACATGTAATTGGTCAACATAACAATATCAACTGCCAAAAACATTTTCAAAAGCTAAATAAGTATGATAAAGTGGATGTGTTTAAACCATAGGAAAGTCTTGCAAAAGAATCATTAAAAAGAAGAAGTAATAATAATAATAAATAAGAGGGTTTCTAAGCATGCTAATCGACAGCCAACTAATCTATCCTAGTCCATTGGAGAGGTGAGGAGAAGTAGACCAGGTGGAGGCCAAGGGGTCAAGCCAAGACTAAGGACTGGAACTCTGCGGACATAAGAGACAACAGCAGAACATTACTAGAGGTATCATTAGAGATATTGCTTGAAGATAGCAATATGATTTCAGATATTTGTATCATGTAGAGATACCATGTATACATTTTGTTATCATATAGAGATATATCATTAGCGGAGTCATTCACAATATTATAAGAGATATCATCTGTGATATCATTTGAACTATTATTAGAGATTCTATCATATGCTAAAACTGTGCTAAAACTCTTTATTCCATAGTCTCACACATGCAAAGAGAGCTGTGGGTTTTTTGGCTGTCCACAGCGATGCTGTGTCCTCATGTGAGACTGGTGTTGACCACATTAGGCAAATCAGTGAAATCCCTAAAATTCCATAGATTTACATAGTTTTCAGACAGGACCAATATCCACATGGAAATCTGGCTTTGCACATTCCAGGGGTGCTCTGAGCGAAATTCCTTGTAGAGCTGTTTTACTGCTTACCCAATATATAAAGGTTTCACTATAGGTACCCAGGTGCCTCTGAGCCATGCACCAAAACTTTCCCACAATTTTAATTTGGGTATTTTTCACCTATTGGCATTTTCAAGTCAAGCCAATTTTATTTGTATAGCCCTTAATCACAGTTACAGTCTGACAGGGCTTCACAGGCCCCATTATACGACACTCCCTAACCTCTTTCATTAATGGAAAACCCTGTGATGGACTGTCAATGTACTAGTGAGAGAAGCTAGCTGATACTGGTCCACTCACCATCAGCACCGATTTTGCCATCGCTGTCGTCGTCGGCAGCAGACAGGAAGGCCTTGGTCTCTGCGGCGGTCAACACACGAGCTCCAGGAGAAAATCTCTGGAGGAAAAACCTGTAGGACACAGCAAACCCGGGAAGAGTCACCTACAGATTACATGGTTGACGCTCAGAAGAACATACTTAGAACATTCTCTCTTCCGACCCTCCTCATCTTGCTATCCCTCTTTTTAGCTCTTGAGCTTTTCATTCAATGTTTTAATGTGACTTTTAATTGATATTTGCTTGTTGTTTTTTTACTCTGGCATTTATATACCTAGTCCCTCATGGAAGCTTACATACAGGCATCGACAATTGCAGTGTACCACCAACTATTATAGAAGTGTATGCTTGCCATTATACACTTCTGTAGGGTGCTAATCCTGTAATGTCACCCCACCAAAGGCAACTCTTAGAGTTTTGGAGGATTTTGAATTCCAACTGGTGCTGCTGCTATGAAAACATATTCAGTGTATAATGCTATCGGCTTGATTTCATTTCATACAATGGTAGGGCTATATCTATAAAGGCTACAATAAATAAATTACAAATTATGAAAATAAGAATCCAGGTCAATAAATGTGTTGGTCTTCTGGAGAATAGCCAACCGTACTCTTTTTGACTATGATTGACAAAATGTGGGTCATTTTCAAACTTCAGAACGTTTTTCTAAGAATCTCATTATGGTCCATTTAAAAGTATTCCAGCCTAAAATCCTTAATCTGTACAGCCTCTCACGCACTTGAGCTCTTCTTCCTCGATGAAACCGCTGGCATCATTGTCCAGGATTGCGAACGCTTTCTTCACATCTGCAGGACTCTTCTTGGACAGACCACAGCTCTGAAAGAACTTCTTGGGGCAGAAGGAATCCGGAGCTGGAAGGACAAACACATTCAACAATGAATTCTAGAGCAAGAAACCCCCAGTTTAGACCAGTTCCAGACCAAGTCAAAGTTGACTGTGTGTTGACGGTTGATTATACTGCAGCCTATACTTTTTTAGATGATGTTAGCGTTTTTTCATCTTCACACTTCTCTCAGTCTTTCTCTACATTGATCAAATTAGTTGTTAACATGATTTTGTATTAAGATGAGGCTACTTGCAGTAGGGCCTATATGTGTTCACCTAAAGATGACACGGATACTATGATTAGCGGAGGAAGGCAATACCTTGGCATTCCTTGATAGCGTTGTCGATGGCATCAGCAGAAAGAATGGATGAGAGAGACATTTTAAACCTGTCGTAGGAACAACAAGAGTGAATTATTAACACGTTGAACAGGAGCCACCAAAACAAAGGGCGAGTTACCGCTCCCAGTTTACTTTGTCTTAGTTAACGCGCTGATCGAGAGAGCACCCTTTTGGGTTTGCGCCATGGACTATAGCTATTGCACACATACAGTGCACTATAACTTCTGAACTGTTATGGATGTCATAAAAACGCATACTGAGGTGTTTCTCCATTCGACGATTGGCTTCTGCCAACAAAAAGCTGTTAATCTGGTCAATCTAGCCATTTCCTTTAACGCACGTTAAAGCAACTACCGTTTTGGAAATAAACTTATTTTGTTTAGCCTACAAGATGTTTACATACTCTCAGCAGTCCATGATCGACCACCTCACATTGCATACATTACAAACATGAAAGTATTGTATCTGAAAGTCCATCGGAATAGTAAAACTAACCATTTTGCTACTGACCAAACACACGAGCGGCAAGAAACGCAACTTACCGAGGTGATGTGGGAGGCTGTTGCCGGCAAGTGGTGATGATACAGAGGAAGCAGGAGGAGGACTGTGAGGTGATGTGGTGTCCGTCAAGGAGGATTTATATAGGTCTGATTCCAATGACAAAGGCGATCGCTTGAGTTACCTGTGTGCGGATCAAATTCCAACTGCCCGCCCCTGATCAAGTTTCCTACCTAACTAATTAACCTTTACCATGTATAACGCCCTGCACAGATAGAGAGACAGAGAGACATAGAGCGTGAGAGAGAGCGTGAGAGCGAGAGAGAGAGAGAGAGAGAGAGAGAGAGAGAGAGAGAGAGAGGGGGGGGGGGGGATAGTGGAGCGATCTGTAAATGATTAAATTAAGGTAAGTAAAAAGTACCTTATCTTTACTAGTCTCTCCCCCCACCCCCCCCCCCCCCACCCCATTCACACACACACACACACACACACACACACACACACACACACACACACACACACACACACACACACACACACACACACAGCTTGTGTCTCTGTGTGCTCATTCAATTACTTCTCCGCTCACTCTGTTCCGATAGAAAACACAACTTTAATGAGCCCTGTCCAGCTTTTCATGACAGAACACACAACATTTTGACACGGAGCTTCTCTGACTGGGCTTTAAAGTCTTTACCAATTAGTAAACAGTTTGATCAATTTCTTTTTTACATACATCATGTATGTTATGAATACACAAGGTATTTTAGGGTATCTCGCTCAAGGACATTTTTGGGTACAAATTTGCCCTCAAAACATATCCCGCCACGTTACAAGACAAACTCCGAGCAACCGATGAACTTCAGGTGATCTCTGCCCTCAGTGCCAGAATGGAATGCGGCCGCTTAATGGCTGACCCCACCGTGACGGCCTGCTGCTGGGACGCAAACACAGGCGTTCTGACCTTATCACCGCCCTGGCCCGGGAGGACATGAGCGAGGTACCAGCCTGTATGCTAGGTCATCACTACCAATCAAAGAGGGGTGGGGGTCGGAACAAGGCAATCCTCTCCCTGTGGTGGTGATGATGAGGATGCAGAGGAGGAGGAAGAGGAGGATGACGATGATGATGATGATGATGATGATGATGAATGTTCAGAGATTGTTTTACAGTACAACACTGGTGGGCATTTTCCCCTGGTGCCTCGGTGTGTGTGTGTGTGTGTGTGTGTGTGTGTGTGTGTGTGTGTGTGCGCACGCGCAGGCATGCACACACACACATATATTATATGTGTGTGAGCAACACATGAGCAACACACATATATTGACTAAATAAAGAACTTGAACTTGAACTGGAACTTGAATTTATATAGGCAGAAGTGGAAGTCATCATTTGGACACGATGGATCATGATAAGTTAAGCGAAGCTTGTGTGTGCGTGTGTGCATGCTTTCATGTGTATAGGTTTGTGAGTGCGTGTGTGTGCATGCCTGTGTGTGTGTGTGTGTGTGTGTGTGTGTGTGTGTGTAAAGGTGAGCTCATGTCCAAAGAAGAGGTCATGGCTTACACCCTGGATCAGATAACCTCCAGATCGCTCCATGGTAAGTGTTGTTTGGATGAGGAGAGGTCCTTTCAGATCCACCATTATACCAAATGGCCTTTTCCTTGAAATGTTTACAAAGTTGTCGCCGTGGCTGTGGCAGTTTATTGGTTTTGCATATACTAGGAATGACTGCCATTACCTTTCTGTCTTCCCTCCTGTCTATCTGTTTGTATAATTATCTGTCTGTCTGCCTCTGTGTCTGACCGTTTGATATGAAGTGTGTGTTGTACATGTGTATTACAGACATTTGTTGGCCCCAGCCGGTCTGACACACAAACACAAAGCAAAGGGTTATTAGGCAGAGTCCTGAGAGACTTCTGCAGCGACCAACCAAGATTATTGTTGTTTTCTCAAATGGACTTCTAGGGTGAGTTGGATGTGCTTTAGCATACGCAAAATGCTTATTTCTCCCTCTCTCTCTCTCTCTCTCTCTCTCTCTCTCTCTCTCTCTCTCTCTCTCTCTCTCTCTCTCTCTCTCTCTCTCTCTCTCTCTCTCTCTCTCTCTCTCTTGTTCTCTCTCTCTGTCCATCTCTCTCTGTCCATCTCTCTCTGTCTCGTGTGTGTGTGTGTGTGTGTGTGTGTGTGTGTGTGTGTGTGTGTGTGTGTGTGTGTGTGTGTGTGTGTGTGTGTGCATGCACACTGTACAGGTGTCATAAGTTGATGTTTTAAAACAGGATGTATTCTGCTTTGCTGCAAAACTGTCTAGGACACTGTGACAAGTGGGTCATCTGATCCGCAATGTGACACTGCTGAACGGAAATGTCTCCTATACGACTCCATATTCTTCGACAGACCCAGCAGTCATTCCCGGCTCGGTTTGCATAACAATATAATTCAGCTGCTGCTGCTGTTGCGCGTGCGAGTTTTCACGGGCGCGGTCTCGCGCAGCGACACCTTTTGGCACCTGTCTGCCGTACCTCACTGCGATGCAGTGGCACTCTCAAACGCGCCAGCTGGCGACCGTGACCACGCACTTGAACACCAACCTAACACTTAAACAGTAGCTATTAGCGTGCTGCCGTGTCATAAGATGTGGATAAAGGTTGACTCGCGTAAACATTATTTAATGGTGTCATGTGTGCAGTTCTACGTAGTCTGGGACGATTGCGTTCCGTCTACCCAACTGCATGCGTAATGGCGCGGATTAAACTGGATACAACGACTAATAAATAATATATGCTTATAAATTGTGTGACCAAGTGATTCTGGGCTGTTCATCTTTTATTTCTGATAGGCCTAAATTCGTTGTTTATTTTCATTTGTAGTTCCTTGAGTCACTCTTGTAGTATTTTGGGGTGGTTGTGTTAGTCATTGTCAACAACAACCTCATCAATTGCAGTGGCCACTTCTAATTAACCTGTGGTGGGAGATAGACACGAGAGAAGGGGAGAGAACTCAACCTGCTTGTTGAAGAGACGGCGGACATCGGATCGAAAGAGCCGATGATGTCATGCGTCATGTTGATACAGTACAGTCAGACTTAGGCTATATGGTTACTGCTCTATGATTTATTTAATCACATTTGCTCATTTCAGCTTCCTTTTGTTCGGGATTACCCCTTCATGAATTTCAGAAGAGGTGTCCACAGAGACAGGCTTGTGTGTCCGTTAATTACTTATCATGGAAGGCAAAGCCAATGCTTCAATTGTTCATTACGGTATATGTAATATCAAGTTTGACATTTAAAAACACATGCCAGTGCTGATTGGAATAGCTAACCTATTGTTCACAAAGCCTGAATGATGAATAATTATTCCCTAAAAAGTTGAAATGTTGAGAGCAAAGTTCACACTGCCAACGAGAAGTCAATTTATGGGCATATAACTAATGCTTATGGGTTTGCCTCCATCTAGTGGTTGAACAAGTAACAGCCATGTGTTAGTGGGTCCCAGCAAGACACAGGCAAGGTTCACTCAATGGCCAAGACCTTTGACTATTTCTCCATAAGGCTGTAAAGGCCATTCATTGACTTTGTTGAACTCATTTTGAAATTGTATGTGAAAATAAACGTGTCTTTTAACATTCATGTACACAATGCAGATGCATATTTCAGTAAATAATTTACATGTGAGGGCCAAGCCAATGAAAAGTAAATAACATTACTAGTTACTAGTAAATAACCCGGGATGGAGGTTAAATTGTCAGTTGGATGTTTATAGGAGCCTGAGAGATTAGGTTAACCGAAACAAGATAACAACACCAGCAGGTTAATTTAAGAGGTCATGATGATTGAATTACTTTTTATATTTAGGTGTACGATTCATATCAAATACTTTTAAAGAAGTAGGCGGTTATTGTGCAATGTTTGCCATGTACGTTTGCTCCTTACTAGTACAAGATTTAGTTCATAAATACCATGAACTATAAGTACTATAAATACTCTTGGTACAACTGTCTCAACTTACACCTTGCACCAGCGGATTGACAATCAAGAATAATACCATACCATACACACAATAAGTGACCATTGAAAAATTATTTTATTATTTCTGTTATTGTTCATTTCTGAAAAGTGCATGATAGCTTTTACAATACATCAAAATTCATATTTAAGACATAAACACAACCAAGCTACAGTCACAATCATAGTTTTTCTTCTTCTTCCTCTTCTTCTTCTTCTTCTGGACAGTGTGTTGCATAGGAGGAAATGTCTCTCAAGCGAGTGTATAAAAATTATGTATATTCAGATGAAGAGGGGGGGAGGTCTCCGTGGCCTTGTTGTTCCATCAGAGCAGGTGTTGGTCAGTCTGTTTATGCCTTCACCATGGCAGCAAACTCTGCAAGGAGAGCGAGAGCGAGAAATAGAGAGGGAGGGAGGGAGAGAGAAAGAGAGACAGAGAGGGAGGTGGAGAGAGAGACATAGAGAGGAAGGTAGGGTGAGGGAGGGATGGGGAGAGAGAGGGGGATGGGAGGGAGGGAGGGAGGGAGAGAGTGAGAGACAGGGGGAAGGAGAGAGGGAGAGAGGGGAGAGAGTGGGGGAGAGAGGGGGAGGGAGAGAGGAGGAGGGAGAGAGAGAGAGAAGGGGGAGAGATGGGGAGGTAGGGAGAGAGAAAGTGTGTGGGGAGAAGAGAGAGAGAGAAGGGGGGAGAGAATGGAGTTGAGAGGGAGAGAGGGAGAAAGAGAGAGAGAGAAAGCGCGACAGAGAGAGCGAGCGAGCAACAGCGTGAGACAGAGAGAAAGAGAGAGAGAGGGGAGTTAGAAATAAAGAAATTGGATACCCTAACCTACAAGGCGCACGGTATGTCTTCATGGGGCTGCTTGTAGAATACAGAATAAAGACTAAAATAAACTCCTACCATCAACTCCGATCTTGCCGTCACCGTCGGAGTCTCCGGCCAGCAGGAAAGCCTTGGTCTCAGCGTCACTCAGTGCGCGTGCACTTGCGCTGAAGTTCTGCAGGAACAGTCTTTGATTGATTGAAGAGAGAACAATTAGGTCTCAAGGTATAAGACAAAGTATGTGTCATTTGTACTTGATATACAATGCATCTAAAATGGCCTTATTTACTTCAGCTCCTCCTCCTCAATGAAGTCGCTCTTGTCCTGGTCAATGATGCCGAAGGCCTTCTTGACGTCATCGGAGGACTTGCCAGCCAGTCCGCAGGATTTGAAAAATTTCTTATGGTCGAATGAGCCGGCGGCTGTTGGAAACATAACAAAAACACCGTGAACCATACACATAAATGTACAGTAGACTTAAGCAAGGTCTAAACATGTTTAGTTGTCCAAAACAAGACTTTATCTGACAAGAGTTACATTTGCACGCTTCCAGGGCTGCAGCGACTTCAGCATCCTTCAGTATTCCGGCGAATGCCATTTTGAGCTGTAAAGAAAAAACGTTGAATGAAAAGAAGTTGAATATCTCTTAACAATTACAAATATGGCATCCTTATCTCTTGATAGCATTTGGCCCGTTGGCAATGTATAATAACAAAGAGCATAAAGAATGCAATAGAATAGAGTAGAATGGAATATAATATAATATAATAGCATTGATGTAGGCCTACCATGGTATTTATATTGTCTGCTCGAATATTTGAAAACCGATTATAAAAAAAAACACAACAACAAGAACAACATTAAACAATAAAACAAAGACGAAAATCAAATTAGCAATGAAGTACTTGGTTTTGTCCTCAAACAATTGCAAAGACAAGTGTCATTGTTCCAAAACGAAAAATGAAACCAGCATTTTTGGAGTAACAAAGCAACCACCCCTGATGACTCCGATTAGAACATATTGCAAGCAAAGGACTCTTTGTTGGACGGTGAGTTTCCAAGAGTCTGGCTTGAGGAATCGGAGCGCGTTCTCTGAGTCAGATTATAGGATGTTTGGAGAGCAGCCGAATCCATGGCATCTTGGAATCTGATTCCGAGTTCCCTCCGGAACAATGAAAAAAAACTTCTCATTCTCCTTGGCTGGCCAGAGTGGATTGAAAAATCCCTTTAAACCCACAAATGTGTCCGATCTGAACTCACCTCTGGTGTCTTTTGCTTTGTACAGATGACAAACACTTTGACTGCAGTGGTCCTCCAGGCGTGTCTGGTGACCTTTTATACTTTTAGTGCATCGAAATCTGAGGCATAAGATAACTGACACCGCAGTGAGGGGCTGGCAGAAGAATTCTACTGGCCAGTGCCTGGTCTATTTTGAGTTTCACAAAGAAGACACTTAAAAGGTGCGTTTAAAAAGTCGACAATATAGTCGACCCACATGCTAATAATATATAGGCCTACACCGTGGAATGAAGTAGGCCTAGGGTTCTGATTGTTGGGGGGCGGGGGTAGATTTAGCCTTTGTATTGTAAATTGTGCAGGTGAAGTGAAGACAATACATGTAGAAGGTAATCAGAGAAAAATCTCATATCCAATTATTTTAAAAGAAAACGTGTATGACAACTGTATGAGTGGATTCTTAAGTGGTAGGCCTTAGTGAATGTCATTGTCATAAGTTAGTGTGCTGTTAATATTTTACAGCATGACATTTATGGAGCAACACTTGCAGGTGTTACCCTAACTGATGACCTCATCAATTAGTCATATTTCAACTCTTTGATTTACAAATCACCAAAAACACAGAAACCTCAAGAAGACGCACAAGATGGCGGCTTAACATTCTAGTATGTCTCCTTTAAGATATAAATTGAAGTTGGGTCTCTCTCTCGCTCATAGCATAGCCATGCGTTTGATCTACAATGCTAAATGTATAATTTTAGCCTTTGTATTGAAGGAAAAGCAGTTTAAGGTTCAGGGTTTAGGGTATCATATTTGACACATGTCCGTTAAGTACAAAGTGTCCCAAATGAATCCCACAAGCTCATCCCAACACAAACGAGAATCCCTGCATAGCTTCAGCCTGCTTGAGTAGGTGGTCCTGCTGATACAACCATGGGCTATTCATAGTCATCCCTTGGCCATCTGCTTGCCGCAGCAATATGTACCACTGACCATGCAGAGAGAGATGGGGGGGGGGGGGGGGAGAGGGAGAGATAGAGAGGGCTAGAAAGAGAGAGGGAAGAAAGGGCAGAAGATAAAGAAGTAAAGAGAGGGAGAGAGATCGATAGGGGAAGGGAAGAGGTGGAGAAGAAGAGAGAACGAGAGAGTGAGAGAGAAGGATAGAGAAGGGAGATGAGAGAGAATAAGAAAGAGAGGCCTAAAGAGGGAGAGGGGAGAGAGGGGAGAGAGGGGAGAGAGAGGAGAGGGGTAGAGAGGAAGGAGGGGGAGAGGTAGAGAAGAAGAGAGAGCGATAGAGAGAGAAAGAGTGAGAGAGAGGATAGAGAGGGGAGATGAGAGAGAAAGAGAGAGCAGTAGAAAAGGAGAAAGAGAGAGGGGCATTGGAGCTCATGCCCTAACTGTTTTGAATGTGTGAACCCCATCCAGCCTCCGCCCCCTGACAACATGTGTGTGCAAGCGAAGCACATGGGTCTTCCCCATTTCGGACCTTGGCCTCTTAGTACAATAAGCACTACAATATCAACTAACCCCCCCCCGCGCATCCATCCATCACCATTCATCTCATAACAAGTAGAGCTGACAAGCGGGAATTTACGACAAAAGAGCATTTATTCCTGGTTTTTCACTCTTCCTCAAAAGTGCAGATAAGTTTGTACATTTGCACAGGTCAATTTCAGAACATGTAACACATGCGAGTGACATTAACATTAACATTACACGATGTGTTAGATGTTGAGAAAAAGTCAGCAGGCAATTCATAAATAAGATATAAAAAATATTCTTTCAGCTGATGGTTACTGAGTCTTGCAGGGAGTGCGCGGTTCCATGTAGAGTTGTTGTGATGTTGGTCAATGGAGATTTATGCCTTAACAAGGGCAACAAACTCTGTGGGGATAAGGTAGACGGTATAAAACATTAGTATTGGGCAGAGATAAAGTGTAAATTAAGGCTGCTTTAGGAAATGCATGAATTAATATTTAGTAACTATATTTATGAACTGGCAATAATTGTCCTCAGTGTAAAAAAGGGAAGCATTTAATTTGCTGAATCCTGAAACAATCAGTGCATCAATTAAACAAACAATGTGGTCCTGGTTGGTGTTTGAATTTGTAAAAATGCAGTAGTAATCTGAGGTATAGCTTGGGTATGGAGGCAGACCTTGCTATGACATGAAGCTCAATCTGATTCTCATCTCATGATGTGAACAAATGTATGCTGTGATGCTCAAGTCTAAGATATTAAGGAAAAGTGCTGACCATCAACTCCGATCATGCCATCACCATCACTGTCACCAGCGGTGAGGAAAGCCTTGGTCTCACCATCGGTGAGTGCCCTGGCTCCGGCGCCAAAGTTCTGCAGGAAGAGCCTTAAGGAACAGGAAATGGTGGATGAGGAACAGGAAATGTGTTTCCTAATGAATATCTAAAGCAAAAGTATATGTATTTTTTATTATCTGGCAATTATAGAGGCCTTTCAAATTCAACTTTAAAGAAGAAGATGTTAAGTGTGCTAAGAATGTGTCATACTTAAGCTCATCCTCCTCAATGAAGCCACTCTGGTCCTGGTCAATGATGAAGAAAGCCTTCTTGACGTCCTCTGCGGACTTGCCGGCCAGACCGCATGCCTTGAAGAAGGTCTTGTAGTTGAAGGAGTCAGCAGCTGCGTGCAAAAAATATTTGAATCACCGTGAGCGTGCCGAAGAGCTCGCGAGAACAACGCAAAGTTGAAATAAAGAATGTCAAAACTTAATGTGGCTTTCCGTTGTAAGTCAGTGAGACGCCGCAGTAGGCTACAGTTTGTGTCATGCTAGACAGTCGATCTATCATTGTATGCCACTGCGCCATTCAATTACAATGTTATATTACACCAAATATTACGAATATGCAATTGATAAAAAAATCAAATAAATGCATTACCTGTGCAGGCGGCCAGGGCGGCCTTGACGTCAGCGTCAGCGAGTACACCAGCGAAGGACATTTTTTCTATCTTTGAGAAGAGAGAGAAGATAGAGTTGAAAGCGTATGCCTGTTTGCATCGAACACCAAACCAAGCAATGTTTCTTTAGGCCTACCATGTAATGATGATGATGATGATGATATTGACATGATAATTATTAACCATAGCTCATTTTGAGGAGGCCTGCGATGCAGCCTGTTTGTATGCCTGTATAGGCTTCTATGGAGCAACGCATATATTGAGCAATATTTGAGTAATATCATCCTAAAAATAACATTTTTCGACATTTAATGTCGAATCACGACTACCAATGGCATTCAACTGCACATTATTAAATACATGTAGGCCTATTTTGAACCAAGATAGTAGCCTAATATGCACTCTAGCCTTAGTTCATGCACAGCATGTTGATAAACGCAAGAGAAGTGTAACTCAGCAGTGCCTATTTTAACAACAGCATGCATTGATCTCTTAACATTTGAACATCCAATCGGAGGCCGGAGCGGGTGAATACACAGCAAGACCCCTGGTGATGCACTCTAGTCAGCAGGAGTAGAAATCAATGTGACGAACGACCAAGGCGAAAACCGTACTTAGGTCGTTTGTAAAGAACACAACTCTTTACAATAACTAATTTCCCCAGCCTACAGACTGTTAGCGAAAGTGTTATCCAAAAAGAAAAAAGAAAAACTCCTCAGAAAAGCCTCATTTCAATTCCTTTCAACCCGAGGTGTCCATTGATCCATCTTATGATTTTGGGTTCCATTTTTTTTCTATGGTAGTCCACCACGGAAAAGGGCCCATGATCGGAATTCCCCATCTCCCAATGTAAAGGTGCTGGCAGGAGCCCATCGGCCCGCGGTGGGGGCATCTCCCAAAACTCACCTTTTGCGCTGCGTTGAGGCGAGTGAAAACCAAGTGGAGCTCAAGTGTTTGTCCCAAGTGCCTCGCTCCCTCGTCTTTTATAGCGTCCAGCAACGCCATTTACAGAGGTTTGGAGTCCTGGTATCGGATACCAAGATGCATCGGTTTCGGAAAAAAATGTGCCTCGTCGCCTAAAGTTATTTTTAGGCCAAATGAGGATACTACCATGTGGTCATGAAGGCCTATAGCTAGACCTGTTGCAGGGCTGAAAACCTCACTTGGAAGTGAACTGGTGGTATCGAAGTAACAAAATCAGTTGCGGTATTAAATAAAACACGTATAATATGTGTATATAGTTTGCAGAAGGCGGAGGATATAGACTAGTGTAGTCCTAATATCTGGAGTTCAAAGCTGGTTTAACACACGGAGACGTTCTGAAAGGACGTGTCAGGTTTACTATATTTTATTATCCCATACCAAGCGGTGATAGCATTTTATTGTCCAGGC
The DNA here is from genome assembly GCA_026745465.1 of Lota lota. Taxonomy (NCBI): domain Eukaryota; kingdom Metazoa; phylum Chordata; class Actinopteri; order Gadiformes; family Lotidae; genus Lota; species Lota lota. Next base: position 899,982 of record JACYXH010000278.1, on the reverse strand, counting down.
TCAAACATGGAAGTTAGGCTATTGTGAAAATTTAACTATTTCAGACAATAGGCATGTATCTCAAGATCTGAAATGGCATAGTATGCCTTGAAAGCATGAGGTGACACTTTATTTTGCTGGCCCATGCTTTTCCAGCATTGAGTTGATCAAATTACTTGATCGGCCACATACGGTTCGGGGTATCATATATGTATGTCGTCAATGAATCGGGTTGCAAGGGAACCGTATGCCCTGTGCCAGCTGCCTCTGAACCATACACGAAACGGGCCCACTCAGTACATATTCATTTTACAGTCTATTTGTGTTGCAGGAACTCTGCGTGCGTGCGTGCGTGATATCCGGCGTGAACAAGTAAGCAATATGTTGGCTAGTCCCAGACCTTGGTCAAACATGATTGCATTACAAAATATTGCAGCAAAGGGACCTCATGTTAAAAAGAAAAGGTGGTCATATTTTTTAAATATTTAATTAGATATTTGTTCTAGGCAATACAGTAGCTTACAGTAGACCACATTAAGCGATGCGGATTGCACAATTTGGCATACTAATAGCTTAATACATCGAATAGATCCAGATCTTTAATAGGCCTGTTCACTTTATTTATTCTTATTATTCTTGATATTTGTGATGATTTGCCTTTACCATACCTTAATAGCCTATAATAATTGCATATATTTGACACATTTAAGGGCATATTTGATCAGCGGTGTTTAATTGGTTATTATTTCAAATATGTCCAGTAGAAGGCGGTAGTAACCATAATGTGAGCAACTTGACGCCAGCGCCTGACATTGTGCAACCATCGCATTTTTACATGCATCTAAGCGATTAACACTTACATAACTTTCTTTCAAGATAATTGTCTGTCTCTGTGGTAAAGTCGAGTCTCATATTCTGAATGAACGGATTATAACTGTTATTTTCAGGATTCACGGGGCATGACATTATATGTGGCTGCCTTTTCATTTGGTTCAGGGTCACATTTATTTACGCGGTGTTACTCTGCTCATGGGAACAATGATGAAAACAAGACACATGTTTAGGTGCGTTTACGAGAATTTTATTAATCCTTCAAACCAAAACCAAATGAATCCAAATGAATGAATCGATCCACATGGTAATTAGAATTGGCTCTCTAATGTATTGCGTAAAATTCTTAAAATAACCAAACATGGGGTAAGTACAGTAAGCAAAATAAATAGGCCTATAGGAAGGCAGCCTAAAGGAAGTCAGCATGCACATATTTCTTCTACTGATCTATTTCAGGAGAGCGCAGAACTCTGTGAAGAAGAGAAGAGACAGGTGAATCAATCAGTGATCCTAATAACAAAAATAATTATGCTCCCACACACACACTCACACAAATACACAAACACACACACACACACACACACACACACACACACACACACACACACACACACACACACACATACTGGGCATGCTGTAATGCCTTCGAAGTATGAAGTATGAAGAGTTGAAACTGTCCACATGAACTTTTCACGTGTACATATTATCTGTTCACGAAAGAGGAGCTCCCGGTCAGGAATGTGGGGTCCACCCCAATCCCCCAAGTGACTCCGCCAGGCCAACCCAGACCACCACCCCCCACCCCCACTGTGCTGCTTGGGTACGGCAATCTCCATAATATCAAACAGACACACACACCCACACAAACACACTCACCCACAATCACGTGCACACACATGCACACACACACCCAGACACACACATTCACAATACATGCCCATTTGTCCTATTTTGTGTACAACTTTACACGTCGCCTTCTCTTTGCCCCTTTCAGCACTGAGTGGTGGACAGCTCCCCTCTCTCCAGCCTTACCCCTCCCCCTCCCACATCCAGCAGCAACAACACAATGGCTGACAGCTGCCCATACCTGCCATTCCAATCTTGCCGTCTCCATCCTTATCTCCAGCAGCCAACAGGGCCCTGGTCTCAGCCACTGTCAGCACCCGGGCCCCCGGGGAGAAGTTCTGCAGGAAGAACCTTGAAAGAAGAGGACACACGGACACCTGAGATAACACTGACACAACATACTTCCACAGTTCTGATGGTATCAGCAGGGGTTTAACGTACAACATTTGCACAACATTTCCCCTGTACCTCCCTGTTTTAATCTCATCGGTCTTTGCCTCTTGCGTGGAGATCTATTCAAGCAGTTTATAACCGTAGGCTAAAACCACACACACACACACAGACACACACAGACACACACACACACACAAGCATATACACACAAACACACGTGTACACAAAGAACACACATGCTCACACACATACACACAGGCGTGCACACGCACATGCATGCACACACACACACACACACACCCACCCACACGCACACACACACACACACACACACACACACACACACACACACAAAAACACACTCACACCTGCAAACACACACACATGCTCATGCATGCACACACACATGCTCATGCACACACACACACATGCTCATGCACACACACACACACACACAAACACACACATGCACATGCACACACACAGAAACAAACACACACACACACACGCATAAGGTGTCCGAAATATTAAGAATTTTGTATTTTTACCTGCCAGAGCTACTGGCTAAACAATGGCTTAATATGTAACCCTGAATGTAACCCTACCTGCCAAATGGTCAAATCTACATCTACATCATCTGCCATGGGCTGGTGGCAGGGGTTCATTTTGGACACAGGCCCTGCTCCCTCCCTTAGCCATCATAAGTCATAAGAAGTGAAAATTGCTAAATCCCCAAATCACCAAATCCCTATACCACCAAATCCACAAATCACCAAATCTCTTAAAAGAGTGCACACACACACACACACACACACACACACACACGCACACACACACACACACACACACACTATTCAAACAAACACATACACACTACACACACACAAACACACACGCACAAACAGACACACACACACGCACAAACAGACACACACAAACACACACACACAGTGTCGTCGTCCCCCCCTTACTTGAGCTCCTCCTCCTCAATGTATCCACTCTTGTCCTGGTCCAGTATGGTGAAGACCCGCTCTCCGGTGTCCTCCGCTGAGCGGCTCAGACCCACTTGGTCAAAGAAGGTCTTGTAGTCAAATGTCCCCGGGTCTGAGTCCAAGGAAGACAATAGAAGGGGGGGAGGAAGATAGAGAGTGAGAGAGAAAGATAAAGAGAGACAGCGACATAAAGAGAGAGATGTATAAGGAGACTTTTGACTTTTAACATACTTTTATTGCATGACTCAGACATGTGATACATTATAAGGAGAGAGTGAGACAGATACAGAAAGAAAGACAAGAAGGGTGAGAGATATAAAGAGAGAGGGATAATGATAGAGTGAGAGAAATAAGGAGAGAGATAAGAAGAAGGGTGAGAGAGATAAGAAGGGTTAGAGGGACATAGAGAGGGATAAGGAGAGAGAGAGACAATAAAGAGGTAGTGAAAAAAAGGGGACAATGAATGAGAGAACAACAAAAGGGACACATGGACAGAGAGATATGGTGAGAGAAAAAAGAGAGCGACAGACAGAGAAGAAAGATAGTGAAAGCGAAGAAGAGCGAGAGACAAAGTCAGTGAGATAATACAGTGACTATGGGATGCAAGTGGCAGCACTACGATGACACGAGTAATGAGACTGAGTGTGTGTGTATGTGTGTGTGTGTGTGTGTGGTGGGGGGGAACATAGATGTCAGAATCACTCATATGCTCAGATGACTTTCCCTGTACATGCAATGACATTTACCAATACATGCCCTCTAGTGCATCTCAGTCATAGAATACTCTCCGCAAACAATGTTAATTTACATTAGAACAACCACCTGACATGGATATCATTTTAAAACCTTCCCTCCCTTGCCTAAAGGATATTAAATCAAACGCAAAAGCAATTACTGGCGATGGCCAGCACTGGATTGCATTTTTAAAAAATGTTTTTTCAATTCACAAATTTACAAAGTCATATATACAATATACACAAATCAAGACATCCCCTATCAAAATTCAAAATGTCTCCTACTCCAGAATTGAAAAAACACTCATAACATCCCTTAATACTAATTTTGGTTATTAGTGCTAAAGGCCATGAGTTACATAAATCTTGTTATTGCCGAAAATACATACTAATACAACCAGGGGTATGGAAAGAAACTGTTCTTCCAAAATGTTTTTTTAAATTAAAAAATGTTTTTATATTTTCACTTACTGTACACAAATCGTAAACACTTGTAATATCTTCTTCTATTTATCTATTCTATACTCATCTTCACAACACAGGGATTGACAAGGTTATCACTACTCCTCAAACTGTGCCTGAAGGTACGAGGACAACCAGCAAAAAAAGAGCAGCAAATCAGCACTGACATTTAAGTTACTCATGGCGTGCTGCCGCAACCCCTTCAAGCAGATGGAACGACTGAAAGATGAATAGTAAATCAAGCGTTGGGGATACCAAGGCTGCAAGGCTGCAAGGCTGCAAGGCTGCAAGGCTGCAAGGCTGCAAGGCTGCAAGGCTGCAAGGCTGCAAAGCTGCAAGGCTGCTGGCGTGATTTTTATCTTCTCCTGTGTGTCATCAGCCGGCATAAACAAGTTCACATCTGTTGTGCTGGATCCACCCACAGCACCACCAGCGTCACCCGCCCTCAACCCCCAACTCCCCCAGGCTGCCTAGTTAGCCTAGCCTCCCTGCCCCCCAGCAGGCACAGAACTGCCTGCCTACAGGTAGCGTCCTGGTGGGAGTTGGTGGGACAATGAGCTGTGGCTTTCTGCTCTTTATTTCCCCCACGTCCATCTTGTTTACATGAGTGTGGTTGATTTCTACAAGTTTCAGGTCCTGAAGAGCGATTGATTGCTTGCCTGATAGCAGGTTCTCCTCAGTGTGTGTGCGTGTGTGTGTGTGTGTGTGTGTGTGTGTGTGTGTGAGTGTACGTAAATGTCTGTTGTATCAGTGTGTGTGTGTGTGTGTGTGTGTGTGTGTGTGTGTGTGTGTGTGAACAAACCTTGACAAGCCTCGACCGCGACTTTGACATCCTTGTCATTCAGCATCCCTGTAAAAGCCATGGTCTTGCGTTTTTACACAGACACACACACACACACACACACGCACACACACGCACACACACACATACACACACACACACACTCATACACACAAACACTCTCATGCACACACACACACAAACCCACACACAAAGGAAGGGCAGTGTTAGTAATTAAACAGACACAGGTGTTTGCCTAACACAGAACACTCTTTCAAAACTCTTTACAGAACAATATTAAGTTTTTTTTTCTCAAAAGATCATTAATACACTCTTGATCATATAGGGATAATAATCCAACATCAATTAATCCTCCCTGTGATGATCCAAAATGTTAATCCCTCCATTCAACAAAAAAGTGCCATTTATTTTGACAACCAATACATCGACATGATGGTAAAAAATATAAAACATTAACTACGTATACTCATGTAAAAAATAAATAAATAAAATAAAGCGGTCCTTACCGTGTCTTTTCCAAGTACTCCTAGGCGTCTGATGTGTAGCTCTCTCTCTCTCTCTCTCTCTCTCTCTCTCTCTATTTCTCAGTTGATGAAGCTTGGTGCCTGCCAGCTGACAACCCTGCCTTGTTGCTTTGTGATCCACAGAGCAGGAGGCAACCTGACGTCTCTGTCCTGAAGCCCAGAGAGAGTTGCCTGGCGTGCCAGCCTCCTCCTCCCCTCCCCATCATTTAATCACATGGAAACTACTGTCCTGACACACTTGCAGGCATTGTAAAAAATGCTAGATTAATAATATTAAAAATATTTATAATAATAATCATAACTTTATTAATTTATTATTATCATTATTATTAATATTAATTAATATTAAATTAATATTGTTATCATCCAACTGCAATGCGTCAGCTAATACAAGGAACATTTTTAATGGTTGTTTTATTTTCATCAATGGATTTATTTGACGCTACACTGTGTTCACATGTTGATGGATAATGTATCATGTTATTACACTTTATACTAATTCAGTTATTAAATTCAATATGAACCCCATTATTATTTCAAACAAAGTGCAAAATGTTATCTTGTTGCAGCATCAAGGGCATTCCACTTTGAATGAGCGTGTCCATATTTGTATGTAGTGTTAATTAGTTACACTAGTTTCAAAGATGTTACATGAAACAAAACACCATATAAAATACATACATTTGTATTCTAGTATTCATTCTGTTATCGGTATCTCTGTCTGGTATCTCTGGTGAATCTTTTTACTTATCCCTGCCACATTATCAATTTCATACACGTAGGAAGAATATTAAAATGCTAATAGCATTTGATGCATATACTCACATTAAGCATTTATAAATGTGGAATTTTCACGAGCTTTAAAGGATAGGTCTACATAAAATCTACAAATGCCAAATTATTACATAATAAATAACTAGGATATACATTGGCTACTATCACAAAGATACCTGGCTCCCAGTTCAAAATAATTGTCACATATACTTTATTATATTATAGCAATATACTGTGGTAATAAAATCATACGCTGTTCTATTAACTGTGTGAAGCAATGTAGATGATGATTTAATTACATGCATGGTGGCAGCCTCACTACGCCCCCATTCCAGAACGTGACGTCGAACAGGAACATGGCGCTCTGGAGGAAATGTGTTCCTTGACAGTTGAGGATATTGAGCCATTCTTTTTTTGTTTCAGTATGGATATTTACATGACTTAACCCGTACACATCAAACTATGATATGCGGCAAACGTTACGGTTCATGTTCTATTTTTATGGACGAGGACGCAGTAAATCTGGTAGGGGTTTTGCTAACGTTAGCTGAACCTGTTAGCGTCGGGATGCTAGCCGAAGCTAACAGGCTAATTGGATATTGCTAAAGAGGCAGAAAATATGCTTGCGCTGCGCGTTTGTTTATCTCCGCGTGTATTCCTATGATACTGAAAGCCAATGAACCAAACGCGTTATTTAAATAGTAGTCATTTATCCATTTTGACAACGGTGTTGTGTGGCTAGCGTCAGCTAGTGAGCTAAGCTAGAAGGATGGAGAATCGTCATGGACTTGTTTTGCTGGTCGGTGGGATTCTTCTCTCGGAGTTGTTACTGTGTCAAGGTGCCCCTCTACAGTACTTCCACAGATCAGGTGAGACATCTGTTTTTCATTAATACGATTCATAAATAATATATAAAAAATGCTGTTTCTGTCAATGTCAACAGGCAACCCCCGTGTGAAATCGCCTGGCTAGCTCGGTTTGTAGATGCTGTGTGCTAGCTTCAGGTTCAACCGGCTGGCAAATGCTAATAGCAGGTCCTAGGGCTTAGTTTAGCTGTTGTGCTAACAGCTAGCGTCTGGAATGCGACGAGTGTGCTACGAACCAGAACTACATGTCCCGAAGGTGACAGGTAAATAAGTGATAACAGACAGCTGTACCCACAAAGAGCATGACGTTTGGGGTCTCACTTTTGATGAATTACACGTTCACAGCACGTAAGGCTGAGATCGGCCTGTGTTACAAATTTTGAAGTGAATTCTTGGTGATTGGCAGTAATATGTAACCACAACACATTCCTCTCTTATCAGCACAAGTCAATGATTTAACAGTTTGTTGTATGGCAACCAAATTTTTATTTTTATTATTACAGGATAATGAGTGGGATACAACCTTTTACTGTTACAATCGTTATCCAATAAGTATCTCCGCGGGGAATGGTCCTCTTTACTGCATTGGTTAGCTACTGTTTTACAATGTATAACAGAACACGGGTATTGTGTCCTTTAGTGTCAATGTCACAGTATGTATTGGTCATTTTAATTTATATAGGTAAAGCGACAAAGTATTTTAAAATTGGAATATATTACATACATATATGCTATAGACTAAATTATTGTATTTGCTTGTGCCATAGGCACTATAATAGCTGAACATAAAGTGATGCAAACGCTACAAAATTACAACAATGCTTGGGTTATTAGCCTTATTAGCGCTTAATTAACCTGGAACCTGAACATATTCAGTTCATGCAGATAGCTAGTGCTTGGTGCTGTTTTCCAAACACGATTATATTAGTATTACTATTTGGTCATTGAGCAGGTCCATATATCCAAAGGGGACCTATGGTGAATTCGGATACATGCAATTTAAGAGCTGTCAGGGTTAAGGTAAACCATCACGCGCCAGATGGTTTGTTACAGACCTATCCTTGGAAACCTTTTGGATAGCTGGGTTGGCGCTTTCAATAAATACTTGGCAGCTGATTGAATGAACCATCCGTCTATTACATATAACATATTTACTCATTAGACCACTGACTGGTCCAAACTACTGGTGGTTCAAACACAAATGCATAACTTGAAGCCTGGCAAGATGGATCCTCTTGGAATCGTAATCTTGCAAATCCAGCTGCCTCGGAAGGTGAGGTTCAGGCATCTTGCTCAAGGAAGGCTATGTGGACCGGGATCAGGGTCGAACCTTTCCGTTTGGAGATCGGGTCATTTCCTCTCACTCTGTTTTGTTTCACATAAAATCTTGATTGGGTTTGTTAGTTTTGTATAAATATATGCACTGCATGCAGTATTGGCATGTGTCATGCTAATTTCCAATGATCCCTTGACTCAACCATTATCTAGTCTGACGGCACAAACACAGTTTGCTTGGGGAATTTAAATTGCGTCCCTGTTACTTTCGACAGGTAATGTTGGTTTTCATACAAACTCATTCTGTTGACTGGCCGATTGGTCATCTAGTTGGCAGTATGTATGCTATTACTTGTGTTTAATTTCCTTAGCATGTCATTCAAATGATGTGGGCCGTAACCATGGCGATAACACGCCGTGGTTTTTAAACTGTAATGGTATTATTAAGTACTCATATTGGTACTCGGTATCGGCGAGTACCCAAATGTAAGTACTTGTACTTGGTCTGAGAAAAAGTGGAATCGGTGCATCCCTAACGTCAACCCTTGCTCTGTGAACAATGCATAATTAAATATGCCAAATAACTTGGCAGCTCCCTGTTGTGTTGATTCCAAGATCCTAGTTGATGGGCCGGGAAATGTATAATAATATGAATCCATTATTCAGATAAGAACCAAAAAAGAGTCAACACCACATAGCATTGACTAGACCCTCCGTATGCATGGTGACGGAACTCTGTCACTGAGGTGAAACACTAACCATTAGGGTTATCCATTAATCATCATTGCTGCCAACTATGCATAATTGTTCCTGGGTAAAGCTTCATCTTTGGGTAGCTCGGACCACAGTGTCAAATTATGTAAAATCAGTCACAGTTTTTACTTGCTAACTGATTGGGTAAATAAAATTTGCACAGGTAATTTTGGAAAATGTTTAGATGTCACCGGAGTCAGACAGAATTCGTACACTTTCACAGATCTCTGCTAAGCAACACATCTCCACTTACAGCGGCGTCCTCTGGGTCACTGCTTCTTCTACAGAAACTGCACTTAAATATTACATTTCCTATACTTTTTTTAACCTGAGAGATGCACCATTTCTCTGGTAGCAGCACCACTCAAAGAATAAGAAGAACGCTTGCCTCTGAGTTAATACAAATGAGTAGGAATCGTATGGCAAATTACCACCACAACAAACAGCGGTGTGCCATCTAGCACTTCTCTGCTAATCAGGTGGGGACCTGAGAGCAATCAGTAAGGGACTGTTGATTGACTGGAACCTGGATGCTGGAGATGTGATTAGGCAGCAGGATGATGTTGATGGTGGTGAGGTTGGTTGGCTAATATGTGTGCAAGTCCTCTCCCTTACTGTGCATCTCCTGCAGAGCGCCAGGGAGAGAGCGTTTGTTTGTTCTCAATCGCGAAGCTCCCGCACACACACATTCACCAGTTGCCTAGTTGAATTGCAGGATGAGGAGGTGGCAGTGTTTTCAGTTGAACTTGCTGTGGTGGTGTCCTAACCCCATGATCACTTAACATAGTCATGTAATGCCAGAGCACACATAAGTGAATCTAATCCTTCTCGCCTTGGCCTACCCGCATGTGAAAACAAAATGCTTTTCTCACGTCACACCTGATGAACAATAAAGTCTACACAAACTATTTTCATCAGCAGCGATGTGAATATGCAGCATATTCCTATAATAATCGTGCAGGTGAAAAGACGGATGGAATACTCAACCTATATAGCCTAGTGAAGATGAGCTTATGCTCCATCCCTTCACAAAAATATCCTATGTATTTAGAGAATTCAATTATACTGGAGTTTTACCTTTTAATCCAAGAGTTAAATGGTGTAGCAAATGGCTGTTTGCGGATGAGGGGGATTATGATAAATGGGTGTGTTTTGGAGCCGTTAGTTTCCCTGTTCAATAACTTAAATAGGCTATCACCCCTTTCATAGAAAGTTGGTATCCAAAACGAAACTGTTGATACAACTGCACCTTCATGTTATCAAAAGCAACCTATAATTCACGTACCACATTGCAAGTAAGCATTGGCTTATAGCGCCGATTGCTATCGAGATGAATGATCAATACATATAACAGATTGCGATAATTATAGGTCTATGATTGTAGTTTACCACTATGGATGCAGTAAGAACACTGTGTGTTGAGAAACGCAAATAGGCTGTTACCTCCGCCTCGTACCACCAGGCCTGAAAACACTGTTGATGGATACTAAATGGACCTAAAGTTGAGTATCAACAACTCTACACCCCATGCAAAGGGTATTTGATCATGTTTTTAGTACTGTGCTGCTGGTAGTACTGTTTGTTTTGATACTACGCACCACAATTCCATAAAACCGCCTCTGTTCACTCTGCCTATTACACCATTATGAGATTGGAAACTTATCAATCACTCTATTTGTGTACCTGGTAAATTGATAGACTTTGGTTTGCCTCCATCGCAAATAATCAATAAAACAAATTAGTGTCATTATAGTGTAATTATCTAATTATAGGTTTTAATTAAATTATGGAATGAGAATAAAGGGTAGTGCTTCAGAAACCTATAACCATGGACCACACACCCACTGACACCTCGCCACCTAGATTGACCAGAAGAATCCCCGAGTCCGACACACTGGGCCTGCTGCAACAGGCTTGTGTTTCCAGCCTACACATGAAGCAATAGTCACTCTTGCTAGAGTCTTGTAACTCGGGCCTCATGATCAACATGTTGACTATGTTGTTTTATTGGGGGTTTTCTGACTTTGTACTTAACAATCCTTGCATAAAACAGTTTAAAAAAAAATCTGCCAATCATTCAGTCTGTACAATTTCATTTTGTTATGTCAAATAATGTCACATTTAAAATGTGCCTGTTTTGTCTGATAGGCATCAACAAGTATTAATTTAACCATAGGTGAGAATCTGGAATAAAGGAAGTCCACCAAATCTATGTTTTTGTAGCTACAATCAGCAAATGGCTGAAGCAATGGCTTTAGCACTTTGCATTTACACTGTATCCAACATTGTGCACAGCAACAAGGTCCCTGCGTGACGCGCATCTGTTCTGTTTTCATGAACAACTGAACCCCCTGCTGGTATTTAGGCTTTTGTTATTCCCTCTATTGTTATTTGATATTTTAATCAGTGAGATCTGACCGACTGCTTCTGGTATACATACTTAATTTATACCCTATCCTTGTGGTTCCCAGGCTAGATTTAGCTTTACTTTGGTTTCCCATCTGTCTTTAAAGAGTGATTACATGACTACTAGTGTTATTACCACTAGTATGTAATACCCCAATGTCTGCAGTTTACCTGTAGGCACGTTTGGGCAAGATGCCTAACCCCTACCTGCTAATTAATGACGTCTGGATATGTTTTTTATGAAAGCATCTGCTTAATGACTCCTAGTAAATGGTATGATGTAGCCTTGGGGCATCCTGAAGGCACCATACAACTTAAAATAGTGTGTGTTTTAATGTGCACTGCTTGTGATCCAAGGCTTAGGAGATTGAAACCATCTTCCAAATACAGGCCAATTGTACAGTATTTTTCGAAAATAAAGACGCATTTTCTATAAGCCGCAGGAGCGGTAAAATGGGGTTGTATGTTTCAAAATACCATTAAAAAAAGCCGCTCCGTAGTACAAGCCGCATCTTATTACGCATCTTTGCCCACCACAACCCAAATACTTGCATGTACCGCCCAATGCTGCTGTGAGACCGTAATGAAATTTGGTTTTTTAAATAGTAGCAATTTTCCTTTGGGCCACGACTGCGCCGCGTTGCTGATGTTTTATCACTCAAATGCAAATCACTGAAGTCTTTGTGTTTGCAAAATCTACCTATAAGTAGGGATGCAACAATTTATAGATTGTGATTATATATTACGATTATAGTTGGAGTAAAAACCACAGTTTGACGGTTTCACGACTATTATACATTAATTTATTCCACAACACTACGGATGTATAAAATCACATGAGCATTCTTTAGTTAGAGGTGCTATTGTATTTTTTCCACACAATATTTTCAATTTTTTCTTGTTTCTTGTTGTAAAAATAAAAGAATGGAATTGAGAAAATTTCTTATGCAAGTGTTATTAATCACTGCACTTAATTAGATCCCATGGTATAGTGCTGGACGTCTACAAGTTCCTAATGTCGATAGCAGTCAGCGCTACAAGCGAACGTTTACTTGCACTTTGGGACGTGAATATAGGTTGCTTTTTGATAACATGAAACTAACATCTCTAAAACACACCCACTTGTCATAAACCTCCTTATCCGCAAACAGCCATTCAGTACACTATTTTACACTAGGATTAAAAAGTAAAACTCCAGTATAATTGAATCCTCTAAAAACATTGGATATTTTGGTAAACGTACGCAGTATAGACTTGTCTTCACTAGGCTGTATAGGTTGAGTAATCCATCTGTCTTTTTCACTGGTGCGATTATATAGGAATATGCCGCATATTGGCATCAGGGCTGATGTAAATAGTTTTTTTGCGACAATTTCGTCTGCGTTATTCTGGCATTTTTGCATCGTTTATTTGCTACGCGTCTAGTGTAAAAGCACCTTTAGCTGCAACTTTTTGCAGATTTGATATCCGTCGTCTTGAACAACCCCCTGGTCATTCTTTGTGTATCCGAAATACTCCCACACTGACGACAACAGGCAGTTTTTGGGTAGATACAAAGCTTAAATGCTCGGTCCTCCCTCAAACATAAATTACGCTCTCGTGACAGCATGTGCCGCACGGCATTTTAAGCTATTGCATTGCTGTTGTAACTTCGTTTTCGTTCTGTCTGCAGTCTGCATGTTGCGCTGGCAATTTTCTGTTTGTTTAATTTTCCTCACTGTGAACCGTGAGGAATACAAAAATAATGTACCAATGTCCCTTTTTTGAGAATGAGACCAGAAACTCGGTGTAGCTTGAAGTCTTTGTTTACTAAACCGTGACATTTTAATAGCGCGGTTAATAGTGAAACAGGTTAATCGCTGCATCCCAACCTATAAGCTGCTCCGGAAAATAAGCCACAAGAAAAAGGTTTTGGTTTGTAAAATCGGAGTACAAGCCGTGGCTTTATTTTCGAAAAATACGGTAATCAGTAGTTCATCTGCCACCAAAGTGGGTTTCAGGTGGAGATGGCAAAGATTTGGGTAGGTTGCCATTTTGGATATACCTATGCTTTAGCTGGTAGAGGATTTCAGTTCCTGTTGGGGACTACATAGCCTCCCCAAACACCTGTAGCTGGCACGCACGCAGGAGTCCACCAGCCCGGCCAGAAAGTTGACTGGGCCGAGCTAGTCCGTCTCCTCTTCAGCAAGACAGAATGTGCAGGAAAGATAATACCCGTAGTACACTCAATTAGGTGTCAAAATTTGTGTTTACATGTGGCTGCCAGTATGACAAAACCTCACTTTTCAGATGCAGATTTGGAAAAAGAGACACAATGTATGGTCTTGCATTTGCATGTTTACAGAAGCAAGATTTTCCATGATCCAAATTTTTTATTTCATAGATGATACTTTTTGATTTCTGGTTTCTTCCACCATAACTGTGGTAGTATTTATTCTTCTTTTTCATTGAACGCAGTATAATGGGTTCCATTCTTCCCAGAGTTAAAATTCTGACTATGGGAAGTACTTCATTCCCAAATGTCTTCTTCGTCTTTATTTCTCTGCTTTTTATTGATGGTTGGTATTCAACACATAGTTAAGTGAGTTGGATGACAGAGCCAGGGCCTGTGAGAAGGTGCAGACTCTGTTTCTTCTGACGCAACCGGACTACCGTGTCTTGGCTACGCTGTCTCCTCATTAAAATATAATGAAATAAAATGTAAGCTGACTAACATTTATTAAACAATGTAAGTCTGTATTTACCTCAATATATACTGCTATAGGTCTTGCTTACAGAGAAGGATATTGCTAGGGCTATATGTTTTCCATCATCACGTAGATGCCTGCCTTACACCAGTATCTGCATGTGTTTGTAGGGATGCATCACAGTGGTGTTGACTTTATGTATGTATTTATTTCCCCCAGGAGAGAGCAATGGGAATGCCCCTTCCCTCTCGCTCTTCTTGCCCCTGGTGGTGTCCCTGACACTGCTTGTGGCTCTGACGGTGCTGCTGGTCAACTGTGTCACCTGCTGCAAGGAGAGAGAGATCAACTTTAAGGTAAAAACCACGGAGAGATGACATTTATAAATCCCTGATGGAGACTTAAAGGTGCTGCAGTTAAGATTCAATAGCTATTATTTGAGTGAAATTTGTAAGAAATGGCATAGCAATCGGTCAGCTATTAGCGAGTGAAATGCACTTTGACAACATTTAATCGATGTAGCTCTTCTCTGATTTTGTTCGGGGAATCCATCTTGCCTGTAAAACCCAGGTGCGTACTGCAACGGTTCTCAATGATGGAGAAATGTAGGGCGGGAGGGTGCAGAGAGGGATAGGCTTGTTTTTGTGGTTGTTTACTTTCAAATTCTTGCTCTCTTCTGCTCTCTTCGCAACTCTCAAATCCTACCTACAGCACCTTTTAATATAATTTATTATATTTGATTTTTCTCCAACTAATCCAGCTCAAACCAAACCTCAGTTTGTAAGGCTCAACATTCAACTCTGCCGTTATTTCACTCAGGAATTCGAGGACCACTTTGATGATGAGATCGACTTCACTCCTCCTGCGGAGGACACCCCCTCTATGCAGTCCCCCGTGGAGGTCTACACCCTGGCGGTGCCCCCCGTAGCGCTTCCCGGGCCCCCCCACCTCCAACCACAACCTCAGGCCCAAGGTCAATAACATACGAGTGGACCTTGGCTTTAACTGCCTGTGAAAAAAGCATTTAGCATTTCCCAGGAGATAATTATGTATACATGATTATAGAGGTTTTCTCAATGGCCAGAAAAATACTAAACTGTCATTTAAAGAGCTTATGAAACACTACTTGCCTTCAAGTAAATTAGACTTTATTGTCACTGTCACAGCTTTCAGTAAATGTATATAGTAAATATAACCAATGCAATATGTGTTAGAAAACTGATGTGTTGTCCATATGCATAGCTAGAAGGGTATAGTGTGACGTCTCTCAATCCATCACAAGCCATTCATTCTACTTAACTTATTTACTGAAAACATTCACCACTGTGAAACGTCAAGGGATATTCTATACGGTCCATGAACAACACACCTACCAAAATACCAAACACAAATTGAACTCAGTCCAAGTAAAACCGTGAGTAATGAGTTTCTATTAATCAGTTATGCTTTTGTTTCCTCATTCTGGTGAACAGATGGGTCTGCTGGCTCTCTGGTTGCCCGACACAGCCTCAGTTATATCCAGGAGATCGGCAATGGCTTGTTTGGCAAGGTGAGTAGTAACACAAACCACACGTGTCCATGCTGATTGCATATATGTAGGACTACATTTCATGCTGCAGATTTATGCAGACACACCCATTTGTTTTTATTTTACCGTCTCGTATCGAACCCTCATTAAAGCTTGGGTAGGCATTTGGAGAAACCAGCCAGAGTAAGCTAGATTTTGAAAGGATCTAACCTCCCTTCAGGCCTCCCTTCAAAGCCACTCCCCCAAAACACATGACTAGGTTGCTAGCTCAAACAATAGGTTTGCCTAGCCTTGTGGAAGACTCCGGTCATGCGATGAGTCGGTATGTAGGTATACAGACAGCAAAGCCATCCAATCATTTCATTCAGGCCGAATTTTCCGGCTTATTACAAGTCTGCAACAGCCACAGATACAGCATTTTTTGTTTTTTTTTGTTCACATTGTTTTTGTTGTTTTGTTGCATTTGATTTATTGATTACTGTCAGCATGTAAAGACAATTTCAACAAATATGACTTAAAATGCTTCTAAATTAAATTGCCTACTCTAGCTTTGTGAATAGCTCCTAGCCCATTGATACATTTAGTTAATTAAATGATGCTTGTTTTAAATAAGCATATGTGTTCCCAGGTGCTTCTCAGTGAGATCTACACAGACCCAGGTATAACCAGGGTTGTGGTCAAGGAGTTGAATGCTAATGCTAGCGCTAAAGAGCAAAACAGTTTCCTGCAGCAGGGGGACCCATACAGGTGAGTTAGTCCCCATCATCATCATCATCATCATCATCATCATCATTATCATCATACTCACTAGCTTGACTCGGAAACAGATTTGAGGTCTGTTTTCAATAATGCTTCTATCCTGGTTAGTTTATGATGATGATGTCTAATCATTATAATATTCATATAATTGTTTCCTCTCATGTTAGTAGCACCCTCTGTCTTTCCCGAAGGACATTACATTGAGTTTACCATTATCAAGTCATACATTTATTTTTAAACCACTGACCTGGTTAATAACAAAATGTTGTGTGTTGTGTTTGCAGAGTGCTGCAGCACCCAAACATCCTGCAATGCTTGGGACAGTGTGTGGAAGCTATTCCCTTCCTGCTGGTCTTTGAATACTGTGAGATGGTAAGGGTCCCCCATATATTTATTATACTATGTATATGTTGTTTATATATATATATAGATAGATAGATAGATAGATAGATAGATAGAGAGTAAATTGCTTGGATCACACCATAACCAAATAATAATAAAGTATAGGTAAGTCAATATAATCAGTTTTTAATCAACATTTTTATAATCATATGTCATTCTCCAATCTCATAATCATTTACAAATGTAAGAAGGTCGTAAGGGAAAAACCTCAATAACTCGCGGTGAAATATCTATATTTAATAATAATAATGTCATTCTTCCTTGTTCTCGTACAAACACCATGCTATCTGTCCATTAACCTATACACCCCACCTTGTTTTAACTGTATATTGCTCAGTTGTCATAGGTTATTAATTTAGAATTAGCACCTGCTTGTTTGGTGAGCTCCCAATGTCAAAGGTCGAGACCCCTCTAAGCTCACCTGCTCTTTAGACCACATCCAAATTTAGTTTGTCTTATTTTCATTCATCTAAACTAATTGAGATAACCACTTCTTGCCCTCCTGTCATTGGGCTCCAGCGCGCCACCTGATTTATTTACACATTTTCTTGATCTATTCTGAGTGCCTGGGTGCTGGGGACCCCCTTCCCCTTCCCTCCTTCCCTGTGTTCCCTTAAAGAACATAGCGGAGCCCAGCTGAGGACTTCTCACATTCCCGCTTTGCCCCAGTAAAGCAGCAGGCTCCATTTACGCCTCACCAGTTGCTGTGTTTGTGAATTTGAATGGCAAGGGCCAAAGAGTACTTTACAGTTCTATCAATACAAGGCTCATCAATCAAGGGGGACGGACCCCATTGCAAGTGGACACCTCTTGGTATTCTGACAGGGAAACACTGCATTGAAACGACATTAGGAAATCCTTTTACAATCAAGTTAGAGTAAAGGTTTATGTCGTGCTTGCACGCACACGCATGCACACCACATAATGATTGACTAAGTTTACACAAGGTGGGTTTTACATTAAGGTCCAAGAAAGTAGACATGTAATTGTGTAAAAAGTACTGCACAGTTTTACTGACTGTGAAATCAGTTCATTGTTTCCCCTAGAACTTTTTTAGGGACTCAGAATTAGCCTATTATTAATATTTACTATAATATACAATACTTATGCATTGCCAATGCCACTATTAAATGTTCTGCCCACTAGAGGGCATTCTACAAATAAACCTTTTTTTTTTGCCAAGTAAATATTAAACACAAAAGGATATTACATTAACGCCACCTCTCGACCACGTGAATATAATAAGCTGCGTTGTCCGTGGTGATAGAGAGCACTGACTTGTAATGTCCTTTTACATTGAACGCGATTGTTGGTTGCAATTTTTTTTCACATGACAATTAACTAATTAATCATTGAGTTGAATGGGACTGTACACATACAACACAATTTCCGTTTGAAGACGACATACATTTTATTCGCACCAAGGTCGATAAATCCGTTTAACCAATCACATTTGGGCATCTTTGTCATAGTCACCATGGCCACTAGACGTTGTTGGACAAGGCGGAGATAACAGCCTATTTGCGTTTCTCAACAGTGTTCTTACTGCATCCATAGTGGTAAACTACAATCATAGATCTCTATAATTATCGCAATCTGTTTATGTATTGATCATTCATCTCGATAGCAGTCGGCGCTATAAGCCAATGTTTACTTGCAATGCGGTACGTGAATTATAGGTTGCTTTTGATAACATGAAGGTGTGCAGTTGTATCGCAACAGTTACGTTTTGGATACCAACTTTCTATGAAAAGGGGGATAGCCTATTTTAGTTATTGAACAGGGAAACTAACGGCTCCAAAACACACCCATTTATCATAATCCCCCTCATCCGCCAACAGCCATTCGCTACACTATTTAACTCTTGGATTAAAAAGTAATATTTAACGTATTATAACGTGTTTAGTAAACATAAATAGAACATGTAGCAATGTTTTTCCTTTTATGGCGATCCGTCCCCCACAATAGCGCCTGTGTGATTTATCACCGGGTAAATAGCACTAGTCCTGCCGTGAAATTTATTAAAAACCTTGCGCATTGTTCAAACCACCTATTTGCTTAGTGATAATTTAATTTAGGCCTACATTGAAGCTCTGCCATAACAAAGTCGAACTTGGACTGATGTGTGGATCTGAAAGCCACTGATGTGATATTGTTGTTTTGCTATTTTGCGTCCAATACTACACGCCACCTAGGTGGCTGCCATACTCCTCCTAGGTGACTTTCCTTGGGCTCCTCCAAACAAATGGACACAGGGTGGTGATGTTGAAAGACCGGTTTAGTGTAAAGGTTGAGTAGGATGACACAGACAGCTGGTGCTCCATGCTGCCATGTGGGAGATCTCTCCCTGAGTGTGTGCGGTGATGGCTGGTTTAACCTGTGCCCATTGATTGCTCAATGTGCAACAGGTGTGCAGCCTCACCCAGCTCCAGACTCCAATCAATCTGACTCGGGCCAGGTGAGGCTGCTTAAACCAGCCATCATCCACACACACTCCCACAGCGTTATTAAAAGAACACAACTTGATTCTGCAGCAGTGGTCTCCGCCTGCTACGTTTACAGGCAGTGAAAGATAAGCACTATGAATGGACTATTTGTCTTTATTTTTTGCTTCACCGAATATTCAGATATTTATTTGGAAACCTAACGAATATCCGAAGCTTGAAATTATGTAATTGGGCCAGCCCTTGTTAGCAGACGCGTGAGGATATTCCCAAGCCCAGAGCAGCATGGACCAGCACACCCTGCAGAGCTGCTAAGCCCTCTTATTTCATTATCTGTCTGACAACAACGCACTCTTGGGCCCTTAGGCCTCCACACGTCTCCGGAGGCTCAAGACATGGTCCAGGAATCCTGTGATACTGACAAGCAGGTCTCCACATTGTCTTCCACGCTAACTGTTGTGATGTCTCTTGGCATGTTCCAATGTTGCGCAGCTCGCCAGGCATCGCTGTGCTGATTAGACTAGTAGACGGGGCTGTTGTCAGCTGCTGAGGCTTGGCATGGCGCCAGACTCTGTGGCTTTCTGGCCTGCCAGTGCCAGCAGGTGTCTCCTACTACTAGGGCATTCAGAGACTGAATCAATAATAATATCTAATGTCTGTAAGTCATCTTGAAAGTTATATAAAAGGTAGTATATATGCTTGTGTGTACCAATATTCTAGTCTTGCGGAACATGCCCAAGGCTATCTGTATGAACCCTGGTTCCCAATTACATCATTTATATACTTGGAACAGTTATGCCATAAAATAAGTGCCCTCTCCTCATCCATCAATCCGACATGAATGACACTATAAAGATCACACACAAAATAGTAGTGGAAAGGTGAGACTACCGAGTGGATGTGGTGCTAGCTCACCAAAGCTGGCGTTTTGCAATGCTAGCTGTGACAGCTCAGTGATTGATAGTGTTTTTGTTCTAAATTTTAAACACCAAAATACAGCAAGCAACTGGAGCTGGGGTCATGGCATGCCATGCACCGTGCCGTGATTGACAGTCCCCAATGTAGGGCCGCTGTGTCAAACTCTGTCCAATCGAGATGTGGGTCTTCTTGAAAATGGTGGATGCATCAGTTTCACAAGCACAGTCTATACATTATAAAGGCGAGGTGGTTCTTCAAGCCATTACCATTATATTTACTAAATGGCACATTGTTAACCATGTTGTGCCCATAAGCATGTTAACCACTGTAGATTTACCTTGTGGGTGAAGTTGTCCTTTTCTGGCCTCTGTCCTTTCTTATAAGCTATAGGCTAGATAGGCACATTTAGCTCGTTCTCCCCTGGTGTCATTGAAATGAAGGAAATGAGTTAACAAGGACAGTTGGCCACTTACACTTTCACTGTAAATACATGTTGAAAGGGTATTGTGTTTAGTGGTCAAGGAGGACATTTAATGACATTTAGCTTATCTTAAAATCTCTTAAGCTTTATAGTGTTTTGGTGAAGCCCCCATTTAGACAATATTTATACACACAGTATTTTATAGACAAAGTAAATATACATCTTTAGTTATGCAACATGATACTCAACCAACCTTAGTCTAGAAACACTAAACTCAAACCACAGTGCAGTCCTTAGTTGTACTCATGCGGTGTTTGGAACAGACATAGCATTAGGGAATGGACCAGGTTTACTATTTGAATGTTTGCTGCTACACCAATCACAACACCCCGCCGCTTTTTACGATTATTTTGGTACCGCTTTTGATTTACAACCGCATAGGTTTACCAAGTCAGCTGCGGGGAGTCATTAAAGGAAATGAAGACAGCAAAAGTATAGTTTACCATATGTTTAAGATAGCTCTTCCCTGAAGAACCTATCCAGGAGTGGCCTGTGTGTTACTATCGGATGTGTAGGAGGGTTATCAATCTATTGTCGAGAACAAGAGTTAAAGTTCTTGCGCAATGCCACTGGCTTCTAAGCTCATTGCAATTGTATAGTTTAAGGAATAGTGACCTCTTTGAAAATAGATACTTACGCCACTCTCTTGCATGTGCATACGCACACTTAAAGGTGTTCGTGTCATGCAGCCCAAACAGAATATGGGTGTTGTATTCTGTTTCCTGCTGTGTGTGTTTTGCAGGCTGCATGTTTTTGCCAGTGTCCTCCCCCGGGGAAGCTCTCTAGTAAGGGTTGCCAGGGGAGCGCTCCCGCTTTAGCCTTTGTGTGGAACACAATTATGACGGCACCCAGGGAATACCTGGCTTTACCTCTCACCACATATTGCTACAAGATGAGCCCTTTAACGTGTGAAAAATGTATTTGCCCGTCACAACGACGATAACGATGAGGATTCTTTACACATGCTTTAAATAAATGGCCCACAGCACGATAACACCTCGGCCACGATCGGGATGTAATTACACTATACACTATATTCAATATTTATTTGTGGATTGTAACCAGCAGTGCCCATTGAGATTCCCAAGCCGGGGCACAGCTGAGCTTGTTGCCAGGCCAACTCACCCCAGAGTGTCTTTCAACACAAGCTGGTGAGCTTAACCAGTAGAAAAATCGTTTTCTCTGTTTCACCCCCTTTTCTGTCGACTTCACATTGCACCCTTTAGGACGTGCCAATCGAAGATTAAAATCTTAACCAAATTCCCTCTGTGGCAGCAGCAGGCCTCTTTGCAGATTCATTCGGGTGGTGCTGAAGTAATTACATATACCCTGGTTATCTTCTTCCACGGTACACCCAGTTCTTTTTGGCCCTTTCCCATCGGGGTCCAAGAAACCCGACTGATCAGAGAGTCATGGTTGGAGTCCACTGACCAGAGAGCTCGGCGACTGTATTTATAAATTGCTGTGACACAGCAGAGAGCCCTATTAAACAACCCTAGCCTTATTTGGTCCGCCCCCACATCACCAGGGAAGGGAAGCTCTCTGAGGAGTGAGGAAGTGATGCACTTACCGCCTCCCTGTGGCCAAACGTGCGCGAGTGCAAACAAAATGCACGAGTGAAGTGAATTTCATCATGATTTTTCTCTAAACAG
>JACYXH010000278.1:794977-872477 GCA_026745465.1 Lota lota | reverse complement strand
GTATTGATTGCCAAGTGTTCCTTTTCCTTCTCCCTGTAGGTATGAAGTCCTTCAGTTCTGCTGGCTCTCTCCAGACAAGCGAGCCACTGCTGAGGAAGTCCACCGGCTTCTCACCTATCTGCGTATGCAGGGCCAGAAAGACGTAGAGGAAGACTTTGAGCAGCGCTGGGATGCACTCAAGCCCAACCCTACTGCACGGCAGAACACTGTCGGCGACTCCTCTTACCCAATCCTGGATCAATTTGCAGACGACGCCCTGCGTCAAGAAATCGATGAGGTGCTGACCGTCACCGAAACCAGCAAGGGCCTCAGCTTTGAGTATGTCTGGGAAGCGGCCAAGCACGACCACTATGAGACCACCGTCAGGCGTTCAGGCATGGACACAACGCTGAACTATCACAGCATGTTCTTCCCTGCTTCCACAGAGGACATACAGGCCCATTTCCCAAATCCTATCGCCGGTACAGCTGGCATGGACTCTAGTAGCACCCCGGCCGGCATCCCTGGCATCTTGCCGGTGTTCAATGCACAAAAGCCCACTCGAGGGAACGAGTACTTCATCCAACTGGAGGAACAAGGTGAGAGTGTCGTCGGGGAAAATGGAAACGCAGGTCCAAGTGTGGACACGAGCTCAGCGAGGCAGGAGTTTGTTGTCCTCCAAGACGTCCTTCTGGAGGAGTCCAGCACCGACGCCGACTTCTTCCACCAAAGCATCGACTCCAAGGACTCCTTCCTGCCGGACAGCCACGTCTGGTCCTCTCTGGAGAACGACAGTCCTTACCACACCAACATCTTCACCGAGGACGAATCAAAGCAGGAGGAAACTCTCTCTTGGAGAAGGAGCTTCATGGAGTTGCCGGAGCGCAGCACCAACCCTTTTCTTGACGGTGCAACTCCGGAGTCCCCCGAGGTAGATGCAGATGAGAATACAGGGGGTCCTTTTTTAGGGGTTCGCCCAGAAGCCACGCGCCTTAGGGACCCCCAAGATGGGAACGTTAACATGAACCAGCTTCTGAATAGTGAGAAACTAGAGGAGAACTTTAATTTTCTCAAGGAGAACAACCTTATGAGGGAAGGTTCTAGTTCAATCGCCAAGAGTCTGACTCCACCGCTGAGTTTTCTTTCTCCGGGACTAGCCCATGTACCTGAGGAGAGCTTCAAAATGAGATCCTGGGACCATATTGACACATTAGGCAGTTTAAATATGGCAGAACCCAACTTCAAACCTTTAGGAAAGAGTCTATCTCCCAGTCAGGATTCGAGTTCCAGCTTGGGGGATTTCTGTGTGTCTCTGGTAGAAAATGAAACGGCATTGCCTTCTATTGTAGTAATCACAGACGATGTCATGGACAACCAGCTGCAGGTTAAAAATAGCTTCTCTGCTGAAGACTTCAGTTTGATGTGTTCCACCGACACAGGTATAGAGTCTGGTCTGGCCTCAGAAAGATTTGAGGTTCCGGTTGATCCAACTGAGAGTCACTCCACTCTTGGACTTTCTGAATGTGCCACTGTAGACCTTTTGTGCACGGACGCCATAATCCCGGACCGTAAGGATGACTGTGGAATCTCAGAGGATAGGGCGGGTGTATTTGACGTTAACCACCCAGATGATTTTGAGACCACGTTTCCAGACAACGGCCACAGCGAAGCCCTGACAAGCGATGATTTCTTCAGTGAACTCATCGACGACGTGGAGGCGGAACTTGAAACAGTCTTGTCAGACCACGAAGAATCCTTCACGGATGACTGCAATGGTCCTCCTACTAGATCTTCTCTGCTAGTATCAGGGCCTTCCCTGGACCAGATCAGCCAGGACTCCTTACTGGAGGACAGCGTTTCAACCACTCTCCCAACGGTGGATAACTCGGTCGAAACGCCAGACTCTTTAGATTCCCTCGACATCCACAGACTGGGCGGCCAGGTCGAAGAGATCAACGGTCTCACAGCCCCTGAAAAACTCAGGCCTCCGTACAAAGTAGCAGACAGCGGGTATGAGACGGAGAACCTGGAGTCTCCAGAATGGAACTCTGAGCCCCTTGGCAGAGACCAATCCCCGGTAGAGAATGGCATTAGTGTTCCTAAGGAGGAGGAGGAAGACACAGAGAAACCTGAAGCTGCTGCGTCACTCATTCCTCCAGAAATCATAATCTCTGAAGTGGAGAACGCAATAGGTGGTCAGAATGAGGAGGATGTGGATCAGCCACCGGAGCACATAGAGGATGCTGTTGGAGAGCCCTTCATGGTTGGTAGCTACAGGGACTCTGCATACTTCTCAGACAACGAATCAGAACCAGAGAAGAAGCTGGAGGAGGTTAAAGTTGTTGGAAGCGCTGCTGAAACCTTATGGGTGCTAAATGCTGCTGATGATGTCAGCAGATCCTCAAGTGGTTCATCAGCTGAGGTCATGGTGGAGGAATATTTGTCCACCATTTCTAAACACGAGTCCTCTGCGGCTGCCGCGGTGATGGCTGATGTAGGAGGTCCATTGGTTCTTCAAGGTGAAGGGTCTTCAGCAGAAATAGATTCAGAGTCTAAGGAGATCTGTGAGAAGGAGGCGACGGGGTCTGCAGAGGGCCATAACGAAGATGTAGACAACGGGGATTTAAAGAAGTCCTCAGCTCCGCACGAGTCCGGCTATCGATCGGATGATCCCGAGTCCACTTCTCCAGATCCCTCTGCTACCTCAACGAAACCTCCACCTTCAGAGAACATGGCTCACCCCAAACTCACCAGGACCTACGCCAGCGACGGCGTTAAGATCAGGGAGCCCGACATGGAGGGGCGCTTCCTGGGGCGGCGAGAGATGGCAGGACAGGAGGACGGGATGGACGCCGACGAGGAGGATGAGAACAGCGACGACTCGGAGGACGATGTGCGGGCCTACCGGCTGCACGACTCCAGCTCCGAGAGCGAGGACGACACCGTCCACCCGGTTCCCCTCATCATCTCTGACGACAGCGCCGCCAAGAACCTCAAGAGCCTGCTGAAGTCCCCCACCCTCAACGTAGCATCGAAACCACTCCCAACGCCCGCCACGTCGGGTACCCAAGCGGACAACTCCAGGCGAGCCGTGTCCTTCTTTGATGATGTCACCGTCTACCTTTTTGACCAGGTACGATAGTGTTTATTTCCCGGAGTCATTTTTGGTTTTCACGTTAACCCTATCGGGATATCCTCCCATGATTTGGGATTGGAAACTGAAGGCTTGTGTGTTTTCCGATTTCAGGAAACTCCGACTAAAGAGCTAGGCGACCACTCTGCTGGCTCCAGCAGCCAGGTGTCTGAGTTCAGCAGCCCGGTGCCCACCGCCAGCTACCTGAACAGGTTCACCACATCCGAGAGCTCCACCGACGAAGAGGGTAAGTGAAACGGGGGGATGGTACGGGACATTGGCCCATGGACGATTCACACGCAAAACACACCGCTCACGGCCAAACAGCCGGACGCAGTTCCTCAGATCCTCAGATCAGGATTTCCTCTCCCCCCCACTTGTCCCGGCAGGTGGCGGCTTTGAGTGGGACGACGACTTCTCCTCCTCCGCAGACTCCTCTTTCCTGTCCAAGGCATCGCCCTCCTCCGAAGCGGCCTCCTCCTCCTCCTTCTTCTCCCCTCCCCCCGCCGCCGGCCGCAAGCCGGAGGCCACATGGACGCCCTCGCCTAACTACTCCCGCTTCTCCATCTCCCCCGCCAGCATCGCCAACTTCTCTCTCACGCACCTCACGGACTCGGACATCGAACAAGGAGGCGAGTGGGGCACTGCGCACATTCACAGAAACCATAGCACCTGTTATCTCCAAAGTGTCAAAGAGTGTCTTTGAAATGTGACCTGAGCAATATCAGCTCGGGTCTTTCTAGAGCGTGACCCTCTTTAACATTTGAATGTAGTTAAACTGTATTTTCCGGTGGCATACCGCTCAGTCTATAGAATTTCAAATGGTGCCTCTTGAATGCCGATGGGTGCTCTTCCAGTTCATTTTGCTGTGCAAACAATTTAATATTCTACTAATGCCTTAACTTTGCTAAATTTGCTATCCAAAGAAGTGCCTGACTGACTCTGACTTAAGTTCACTCGCATACTTTGAACACAAATCGATGATGCATTGTTCTAATCTTTGTCCTCCACTTCAATTTTAGGAAGCAGTGAAGATGGAGAGAAGGACTAGCGGGCTAGCAGGGGTGCCACTGCTCCAATCGAACTCATCGCTTGCACTTTCAGAACGAGGACTGGTCTCATGGTGTTGGTGGGCACCCATGGGTGCTTCTCTCAGGCTTAACGGCTGCTGAAGGGAGGACTACTACTACTACTGTACAAACGGATGACTACGTCCGCCATCGCACATTTAAGAAAAACACTTCCTCGTAGCGATTTAGAAACCGTCAACGCAATTGTCGCGCACGGCCACTCACCACCTCTCTGGCGATATTCATCCTACAGGTCCTGCATTTTGTTTTTCTACCAGTGCAATTATTATCTCTCCAGGAACAAACCAACCAACAAACAAACACTAAGCCGGGTCTGGTGTCCTCCTCACGTTTGCTTTAAGGATGCGTCGCGCTAATCGTCGCAAACTGCCTCTTCTCTTGTGTTGGTTTATGCAATCCTTTCCCGCCATTTCTTGTGTCACCAAAAAAAAAGACTTTGGATCACGTGAGTTGTCGGTTGTTGGGGGGGGGGGGGGGGGGGGGGGGGGATTGGGTTTTTGATAAGCTTTGTGTAGAGCCCCAGAGGAATAAGCCCATGTTTCACAGTTTTCTTCTCCACTACATTGTGCGATTATTATAATGGTTGCCTTTTTCTTTCCAGGAATGGTTCTTGTTCCAATTGTTGATTTTTAACCTCTTTTTCAGGTGTGTTCAGTATCTTGAAAGATGACTTTTTAAAGAACATGTACAGAATGTCTCCACATCAACATATGGTCAGTTTGATCATATCATAATAATATAAATATATATCTACATCATATTTTCTCATAACACACACTCTCTGTGACACTTGTGGACTATTGTGTTTAAATGGAAATCATTATTTTGAGGAATGGCATTTTATTGAGACAGCTCAGCAAAGTAGGTTTAGGAGGAAGGTGGAGGATGAGTATAAGCTTTCAGCAAAAAATGAGAAATTATGATATTTCAATAACAAAAAACTGATTATTTATTGATACATTTTGAAGCTGTTAATTGTTCAGTTTTGGGTTTGTCCAATTGCTTAATTAAATCACGGTTATGGTATGAATCATAACGGCACTCCTTTGTTCACCTTCACACTAAAAATCTGCAAATGACACACTTAATAATTTTATTTGTATAGAACGTTAAATTAAGGCTGTTTGTAAAACAGAAGTGCAATGAATTTCATTAGTGAAATTGTGTGTATCGAGTTCATAGGATGATCTGATTGGCAAGGCAGCATTGTACGTGGGGTGGTGCGGGAATTGTATATATATATATGTGTATATATATATATATGTATATATATGTATAATATGTGTATATATATGTATAATATATGTATAATATATATAATATATATATATATATATATATAATATATGTGTGTATATATATATGTGCGTGTGTGTATGTGAAAAAAACAAGATGACAAGATGTTTTGCTGGTGGTTTTGTTTGGTAGATGGGTGGTTGGGTCCTCCAATGCGTTGGGTTTACTATGTCAAACCTGTGCTCAATGAGAACCCTTCTGATACAGTTACCTCTAAATAGACGTCAAAACATTTTTATGAACACACACACACACACACACACACACACACACACACACACACACACACACACACACACACACACACACACACACACACACACACACACACACACACACACAGTACCTTGTATTTGCCATACCACTGAATCATGCATGGCTGTATAGGTGGTTAAAGTGTGGCATAGCAAATGTTTTTAATGGAAATGTCAGACGATCAAAGAGATGTATGTAAATCCATTGAAACTGAGTTCTTCCAAACTGTGGGGGGTATACTCTCTTCATTGCTTGTCCATTACACCGTTTGTTATAAGTTGTAATTTGATGATTATCTATCTAGATAGATAGAGATATATCTAAATAGATATATATCTCTCAAACAGCTCTTCACCTGTAGCGAATAGTCAGGATAGTCTGTACAGTACAGTATCTCACGACAACTTTTGGTTAAACTTGAACGTTTTTATTTAAGATCTTTTCGTTTATTTTGAACTACAGTATACATTTGCTTAATCTTGCACATTTGAGAAGTGTTTCTTAATGTTGAACTATACTGATGTATATATTTTTTGTCTGTAAATGGGAAACGATGTAATTGAGTTCTAGGTATGAGGTTTCACTTTGTAATTTAAGGAGTTGTACAAAAAGAAAAATTTGAAAAAAAAGCAACATATCACTGTCATTAGTGTGGGTTAGCTCTGGTTAGATCCTGTTAAATTAACACACAGCTAATGTGGAAATTCATTGTCCTTTGAACTTGTAGATTTAATACAAATATTTTTATTTCATTGATCATGGTTACTGTAATTGAATGAATTGTTTATAATTACACTGTTTAGTATGGAAATAAATGCAAAATGTACTTCTAACTGTGGTTGGGTGTGTATGGTGGTCACACTGCTCCAAATTAGTCCTGTTAATGAATGTGCTCGCTAAGGTTATAGGTAAAAAGACACTTACAATTCCACTCTTACTGAATGGACATTGTATGCTTGTGACACTGTATTTTGACAATGGTTAAAGTCTTATCTATTAAGTCAATCACAGTGATGGCTACCTGAATCACGTCTGTAGTGCATGTTGTGGAAGACCTAATGGCTCTGAGCCAGCTGTCTGGCAGGACAGGCTAGTGTTGTAAAGGTCGTCAACTCTAGTCAAAAGGTTCTGAGTTCAAACCTTAATGTCTGCAGTCTATGCATAGGCATTCTAGAGCAAAATGTCCTGCCACGTAATGACCTGTATCTGAACTCACTTAGTAGCTTTGAATAAAAGCATCTGCTAATTGACAAAACAGTAAATGACTTACCAAATTTATTGTTAAATAATGACAGGATGCAGAAGCTGGTTTTATAGTTTTAGTTCACAGTCGGAAGCCTCCAGTTTAGAGTACAGTAGAAGTGGTTAGTGTTGCTCAGCCCTGCTGTGTACAGAATGACCTGTCAGGGTTAAACTGGATCTGAATGCAAATAATACTGACAGAATACAACAAACAACAGTATGTGAAATGTTCCTGGGAAAGGAAGCTAATTGATTTAGTTTTGTATTGATTTCTATTGTTTATGATAAATGCAAATTCTTTTGTTGGAAGAGCACAATGTCAGAATGCTGTATTGACCTAAGAAGCAGCCAAGAGAATCAAAACACAAACAAAACTAAATAAATTCACTTGCACATTTCATAAATGTGTTAAATAATCAAGAGACACAACAAACAAACATTAAACAGCAAACAAAATTCTACACACCTAGGTTATGAAATGTAGGTGAATTCAAGTAAACTTCATTGAAAGATACGGTATTGAAAGCTAGAACTTCAAGGAAAGGATTCAGAAGGTTTACAAAATCTGAACACTGAAATGTGTTCAAGTACTCTGAACTGCAGTTATTGTGATGGGGTTTGTATAGAGATCCGAAGAAAGTCAAGTACTGCAGTGATGCTGAAGTACTGCCATCCTCAGCACTGAGACATCACAGGGCTCAACGTGACGGAAAACAAGGTGATTATATGCCTGTTGTCATTCAGGAAGTATGTGTTTCCTTTTCTGTTGTAGTAATCGTGACTCCTCCCACATCCGAGTCGAGCAACCAATAGTTTGACGGAGTAACAAATACCAACAAAATTAGGCACGTTTGTGCCTAATTTTAATATAGTGACCTCATTTCAAAGGTATTGCTGAGCAATTAGCCGATTGCTGACGATGGAAACGATTCCACCATTACAAACACTTCAACAGTCTGAGCCAAGTAGAACTGAGATCTTCTCCCCATAATCAACAATATCAGCATCATCATCGCTGACGTCTTCACTTGTGCAGGTGCACACCGGTAGGGTCGTTCATTCATTCATTCAGTCATTCCTTTAGACGTGAGGGCCAACGGGGGAGACACAGGCACAAGTAGAACTGAGGCAGATGCAGGGAGAGGAGATATGTTGAGAGGAGAGAAGTTAAGAGGAGAGGAAAGAAGAACAGAAAGAACATTTGATGAGATAAGAGGCGGAGATGCGGTGAGGAGATAGGAAAAGAGGAGAAAAAAGGAGAGAAACTAGACGAGAGAAATGAGGAGAAGCAGGAGAGGAAGAGGAGGGTGTGCTACACACCCACAGCGCTCCCGTTCTCCCAGGTCGGAGGGGGTAGTGGTCGGGGGGGCTGGGGGCTTCGCGGGGTTGCCATGGCAGCAGGGACAGTGGTGCGCGCCGGCTCCATGGCATTGCCCCTCACACTGATGTACTCCCATCCTCCCTGTAACAAATACACACACACACAAAACTGATTACTTTTACATCCATGCATGTTTTCAGGACTTGGTTCTATTTACTATGAAGTTATTCAGGAAATGGTTTTATTCAAAGCAACTTGCAGTGCATTCAGATTCAGATCTCAAAGGGACCTTACAGGCCATATATTTATGACAACCCCTAACCCTAGCCCCCCAAAGGGCAAAAAAA
The DNA here is from genome assembly GCA_026745465.1 of Lota lota. Taxonomy (NCBI): domain Eukaryota; kingdom Metazoa; phylum Chordata; class Actinopteri; order Gadiformes; family Lotidae; genus Lota; species Lota lota. Next base: position 863,813 of record JACYXH010000278.1, on the reverse strand, counting down.
AAAAACTCCCTTAATTAACAAGGAAGAGGGCTCACCCCTATACCGTAGTCCCAGGACTGGCCCTTGGGCTGCATGGGTCCCACGCCCACCCTGTGACAGAGTGTTCCTGGGGCCTCAGCCGGAAAGCCCGGGACCCCATCTGCTATGGTCCACACCTGGGTGACAGGAAACAGGAAGCCAGTACTCAGCAAGAGTACATATGAAGGATTCAATGTTGTAGGGTTCTCATTTGGGTTGTAATAAGTGCATTGAAAGGTTTGATAGTCCAACAAAACAGCATAGGGAAATTATGTATTTAACATAAATAATATAAAATTTCTGGTCATTTAAGCCACTTTCCAGTCAAAGTTTGAGTCTTTTTCAAATTTCTAAGAGCAACATGACTGAAAAAGAGCCAATGCAACATTGTTTTGATTGGTATTCTTCAATCTTTCAGTAGTGTGAGGTTACTAGTGGCGATACTAACCTGGTCCAGCGGTCCAACAGACACCTTGGTCACATTGTTGGAGATGAGCTCCCAAGCAGAGCCCTGGGGGTAGCTGGGCGTAAGACCCTGTCTGTACCACAGGTTACCTGGACACACACACACACACACACACACACACACACACACACACACACACACAGACAGACAGACAGACAGACAGACAGACAGACAGACAGACAGACAGACAGACAGACAGACAGACAGACAGACAGACAGACAGACAGACAGACAGACAGACAGACAGACAGACAGACAGACAGACAGACAGACAGACAGACAGACAGACAGACAGACAGACAGACAGACAGACAGACAGACAGACAGACAGACAGACAGACAGACAGACAGACAGACAGACAGACAGACAGACAGACAGACAGACAGACAGACAGACAGACAGACAGACAGACAGACAGACAGACAGACAGACAGACAGACAGACAGACAGACAGACAGACAGACAGACAGACAGACAGACAGACAGACAGACAGACAGACAGACAGACAGACAGACAGACAGACAGACAGACAGACAGACAGACAGACAGACAGACAGACAGACAGACAGACAGACAGACAGACAGACAGACAGACAGACAGACAGACAGACAGACAGACAGACAGACAGACAGACAGACAGACAGACAGACAGACAGACAGACAGACAGACAGACAGACAGACAGACAGACAGACAGACAGACAGACAGACAGACAGACAGACAGACAGACAGACAGACAGACAGACAGACAGACAGACAGACAGACAGACAGACAGACAGACAGACAGACAGACAGACAGACAGACAGACAGACAGACAGACAGACAGACAGACAGACAGACAGACAGACAGACAGACAGACAGACAGACAGACAGACAGACAGACAGACAGACAGACAGACAGACAGACAGACAGACAGACAGACAGACAGACAGACAGACAGACAGACAGACAGACAGACAGACAGACAGACAGACAGACAGACAGACAGACAGACAGACAGACAGACAGACAGACAGACAGACAGACAGACAGACAGACAGACAGACAGACAGACAGACAGACAGACAGACAGACAGACAGACAGACAGACAGACAGACAGACAGACAGACAGACAGACAGAGGGAGAGATTCACTTCCCAGCTGAAATAAATCAGCGCAAAGTACCTATTCTATTCCAATTCTACTTCCATACTCATCTTATTCTAAGTAGGACTTAGAACACTTATTGGGGGGCTGCTGTGATTGGCTACTCACTGTTTTCGTCCACGGCAAAGACAGAGGTTCGCCCTACAGAGAGCTGCCTCAGGGTCTGCCTGGGGGGGCTGGGGATGTGGTACCAGCACTCTCCTGCAGGGGCACAAACTCACTTGATTCCCTGAACCAACTCCCTTCATGGTTTTTGTCATTAAAAGTTATAAAAAAAGCAAATTTTAGAAACTGATTTCTGTTTATTACCTAGTGTATCTTTATATAGAGCAATGTTTAAACATCTCTATAGATGTTTAAAACATGCAAACATCAATGTTATCAAACAAAATGTGTTACACACATTTGTTTTCATTACGCAATTTCTTTGTTCTATTCCTTTTAAATACTTTTTTTTTAAGTTATGGTCATATTGGAAACTAGCAAAATTGTTAAAACCATATGACGGACCTGCTGGGTTTTGGGGCGACACGGACCCCCTATAGAACACGGCTCCATCCTTGGCAATAGCCCACACCTGATTGGCTCCTCCGATGGAGATGGACTTGAAGGGCTGGTCTGTACCCACGTGGAGCCAGGAAGTACCCTGCATGACCGGACACAAAATGAATGAATATGATTGGTTGGTTATAATGACCTGTACGTAGGACATATATATAATAATATCACTTATACTTATACTACTTTTGAAAATAAATATTCACTTATTTCTCTTTTTCAAAATAGTTTGAAGGCTGTGTCCGTTTTGTGCAGTGACCAAAACGTGTAAACATCACACAAACATGACCTTGTTGTCTAGTTTAAATAGTTAGTAACGTTGTGTTTTTACATCTATATTTTGTCATTTTATTTCTATTATTAATACATTTCTACAACATTTTGCTTTGAAATGTTGCTATCTATTTCATATAATAATTTTATATATTTACATATTGTATCTATATACACTGCTCAAAAAAATAAAGGGAACACTTAAACAACACAATGTAATTCCAAGTCAATCACACTTCTGTGAAATCAAACTGTCCACTTAGGAAGCAACACTGATTGACAATAAATTTCACATGCTGTTGTGCAAATGGAATAGACAACAAGTGGAAATTATAGGCAATTAGCAAGACACCCCCAATAAAGGAGTGGTTCTGCAGGTGGTGACCACAGACCACTTCTCAGTTCCTATGCTTCCTGGCTGATGTTTTGGTCACTTTTGAATGCTGGCGGTGCTTTCACTCTAGTGGTAGCATGAGACGGAGTCTACAACCCACACAAGTGGCTCAGGTAGTGCAGCTCATCCAGGATGGCACATCAATGCGAGCTGTGGCAAGAAGGTTTGCTGTGTCTGTCAGCGTAGTGTCCAGAGCATGGAGGCGCTACCAGGAGACAGGCCAGTATATCAGGAGACGTGGAGGAGGCCGTAGGAGGGCAACAACCCAGCAGCAGGACCGCTACCTCCACCTTTGTGCAAGGAGGAGCAGGAGGAGCACTGCCAGAGCCCTGCAAAATGACCTCCAGCAGGCCACAAATGTGCATGTGTCTGCTCAAACGGTCAGAAACAGACTCCATGAGGGTGGTATGAGGGCCCGACGTCCACAGGTGGGGGTTGTGCTTACAGCCCAACACCGTGCAGGACGTCTGGCATTTGCCAGAGAACACCAAGATTGGCAAATTCGCCACTGGCGCCCTGTGCTCTTCACAGATGAAAGCAGGTTCACACTGAGCACGTGACAGACGTGACAGAGTCTAGAGACACCGTGGAGAACGTTCTGCTGCCTGCAACATCCTCCAGCATGACCGGTTTGGCGGTGGGTCAGTCATGGTGTGGGGTTGCATTTCTTTGGGGGGCCGCACAGCCCTCCATGTGCTCGCCAGAGGTAGCCTGACTGCCATTAGGTACCGAGATGAGATCCTCAGACCCCTTGTGAGACCATATGCTGGTGCGGTTGGCCCTGGGTTCCTCCTAATGCAAGACAATGCTAGACCTCATGTGGCTGGAGTGTGTCAGTAGTTCCTGCAAGAGGAAGGCATTGATGCTATGGACTGGCCCACCCGTTCCCCAGACCTGAATCCAATTGAGCACATCTGGGACATCATGTCTTGCTCCATCCACCAACGCCACGTTGCACCACACTGTCCAGGAGTTGGCGGATGCTTTAGTCCAGGTCTGGGAAGAGATCCATCAGGAGACCATCCGCCACCTCATCAGGAGCATGCCCAGGCGTTGTAGGGAGGTCATACAGGCACGTGGAGGCCACACACACTACTGAGCCTCATTTTGACTTGTTGTAAGGACATTACATCAAAGTTGGATCAGCCTGTAGTGTGGTTTTCCACTTTAATTTTGAGTGTGACTCCAAATCCAGACCTCCATGGGTTGATAAATTTGATTTCCATTGATCATTTTTGTGTGATTTTGTTGTCAGCACATTCAACTATGTAAAGAAAGAAGTTTTTAATAAGATTATTTCATTCATTCAGATCTAGGATGTGTTATTTTAGTGTTCCCTTTATTTTTTTGAGCAGTTTATATTGAGAGTGGCTGTAAAACTGGAGTCAAATCCCATGCAGACAAAACAGACAAATCTCAAATCGATTAGTTGATTCTAATTCAGATTTAGATCCTAGAAACAATGGTTTCCTCACTGCTGGGTTTTGGGGGGTGACGCCCAGGCGACACAGGACGTCCCCTTTGTCACTCAGTGCCCAGACCGGGACCTGCTCCATCCTGCTCTGGGCCAGGCAAGGCATCAGCGAGATGTCACTCAAACGGATGGGCAGGACCTGTTGCCACGGAGCCCTAAGGGTGATCTTGCACTTCCTGTTTTTTTGGCACAGATGAACAAGCAATGGTGGTCAATGAGAAGAGTTTGACTCTGTGTGTGAGTCTGTGTGTTTGGGTGTGTGATGACCTTGTCCATCTCCTGCGTCGTACAAAGTCTTTCATGGTCTTGTGTCCATGGAACGTCCTGCACACACATGAACACAAATATGTCAATATTATAGAGACAACTCTATTTACAAGCTTAGATCTCTCTCTCTCTCTCTCTCTCTCTCTCTCTCTCTCTCTCTCTCTCTCTCTCTCTCTCTCTCTCTCTCTCTCTCTCTCTCTCTCTCTCTCTCTCTCTCTCTCTCTCTCTCTCTCTCTCTCTCTCTCTCTCTCTCTCTCTCTCTCTCTCTCTCTCTCTCTCTCTCTCTCTCTCTCTCTCTCTCTCTCTCTCTCTCTCTCTCTCTCTCTCTCACACAGGGAAGTCTGCAGCATATTGCCAGCCCTCCTTGTCTGCTCCTCCGGGGACGCTGTAGTCCACCACCCACTCCGTCACCTGCAGGGAAGAGAAGGGAGACGATAAACAAACATTAACATACACTACTCCTCTACTGTCCAGTAGTCCTTTTGTTCCTTGTTGTTTTGCATTAAAACATATTCATATAAATTCATGTGGGAGGCCAGTGGAGTGAAGAGCATGTGGGTGAAAGGATGAAACAGGATGACTTGACATATTGGATAGGAAGTCCACACACACACACATGCACACAGACACACATACACACACACACACACACACACACACGTGTATGGAAGGCCAAAGGGGTCATAAATGCTTGCTCAGGCGTGTGAATTGTTATTGGTTCACGAAATTTCACATGCAAACACACAAACACTTACCTCTGACATAAATACACACACAGTACTACCACAGCCGCAGTATCATTTACATTTAACATTTATCAGTTAACAAACAATTTTATCCAAGGACACTGACAAGTGAGTCTGAGTACAATCAAGTCCCCCAATCAAATGACACAACATGTGCTGTGCTACCAGGTTTAAACAATTGGACAGAGGGCAGTGTAGCTACAGTCTATCAGAGGTAAAGGTTATCAGGACCAGCACTCACCCAGCTCCACTGAGGCGAGGGGGGAGGCGTGCTGCCTTTAGTGCACTCCTTTAGCCCACTCTCATCACTCCACATGGGCCGGTCGGTGGGCAGACCCCTGGAGCAGGAGGTCACACACACACACACACACACACACACACACAAGCATATATGCACACACACAAGCACACATGCAGACACGTGTGCAAACACATACACACAAACACGTGTGCACCCACAGACACACATACAGCAAACACGCATACATGTGCATACACACACACACACACACACACACACACACACACAGGGAATTTAAAAGACGCTTTTAATCGTACAGTGAAGGAGCAGGTAGGGCTTGCCAATCTTGCTCAAGGATGCCTACAGGTAGGCATTGGGGGATCAAACCCAATACCTTCCAGCTAGGAGTTCAACACCCTTACCACTACACTCTATCCTATAAAAGCCCAGGCCTGATTAAACCATAGCCTCATAAAATAGCATAGCATAGCAGAACACCAGGACTTATTGGGGTGTATAGTGAAAATGCAACGGTCCTATGGTTATACCTGTCTGTGTATCCAGTCATTGGATTCCATCTCTGGTTTTCATACACGTGAACACACCTGACGTCTGTCTGGGTCTGCACCTGAACTGCAGCTCCCCCTGCAAAGATCAGTTCAACCCCATCGCTCACCATTAAAAAACACATGTGCATGTGTAGGGGAAAAACATTTTACTGGCCTTCTCAAATGCATACACAAGTGCTGCAAGCTGATTTATTGATTGATAATTATAAGTTGCTGAAGTTCAATCTCTATTAAAATAAAGCGGGCACAACACAGCAAGCACAAAAAAAAACAAATTTGAATCAATCTAAAGTGCAGAGATATGTCATTTTCACGGTTACTATAAGTGACAAGATGTGTACATAAGGAAGGGCTTTAAGAGAGAGGGCTGGGTTACCCGGATTGGTGGGCTGGCTGTAGACCCAGGTGGTACCGTCCCACCCAATACCCCACACTAGCCCAAGACTGTTGGACTGGACACAGCGCAGGTGTCCCGGGACCAGCCGCCAGAATCTGGCATCCAGCGGAAGCCATTGTTAGTGTTAGCAGCACAGTGTTTGCACCCAGCATTAGACCTTTGTGTTTACTACCGCAAGCATAGACAAACAGAGCTAGGACATAATGTTAGTACAGAGTTAGCATCCAGCATTAGCCACAGCTACCACCAAGGCTAGCAGTTGGGCACACAAACACACACAACATAGTTTCCAAAAGCTTTTTTGTTACTAATTCTCTACTAATGCTCTATTTCTAGTGGGTTCATGAAAAGCAGTTACGACTAAGAAATCGTGTTGACCAGACAGACAGACAGTCAAACAGACAGACAGACGGAGAGGCAGAGAGACAGACGAGCTCCAGGCCTCACATGGCTTCACAGGCCAGGTTGTGTGACGTGGTCTCCAGGAGGGGGGAGGGCTCGTGGACCATGATGTCCCCCTTGGAGGTGGTGGCCCACAGGGCCTGTCTGGACGGGGGGCCGCGGATGCCCCTCCACTCACAGCAGCACTGGGACAGCAGGGACAGCTGAACACATGACGGACACAGACAGCCAGTATACTGGGTGAGAATGTCTTCTGTGACGAGAAGGTTTTCAGATTTGTAAAAGTTTAAAAAAAGAATACGCCTTCATTCTTTTTCAACTATAGCTTTGATACAATACAGCCCTTTTAAAGGAAAGTTGGTATGCAATATGTAATAAAATAAACAACCGTAAAAAAAAGAAAAATCAGGCGAAGCGACATTTCTGGTGGAACACTGGTTATTGTAACTCTCTTTTCTGATTGGCTAAAATGGTCCCAGGTGATCCCAGGTCACTTCCCTTACCCCCCATGGCATATTGGGCCTAACAGCAACTGCACACCTGTGTTTAATGGGAGTGACATCACTATTTACTATTTAGCAGATGCTTTCATCCAAATCTTGCAGACTTGGCAGTGAATTCAGATTCAGGCAAGGGGTATTTTGCTCATGGATACCTACAGGTAGGACCCTTAGCCAATGATGCTATGCTGCCCCTCCCCCTCAGCAGCGGGGCCCTTCCTCCCCCTCACCCAGTCATTCATGTCCTGCTCAGTGGGGGCGGCCAGCAGCAGGGGCCCCCGCTGCCTGGTCCGCTGGGCAGTGTACACGGAGAAGGCGTGGTGGCAGTCCCCCAGCACCGGCATCAGGGCCGTCACCTCGCTGACGAACACATGCAGGTACTGAGGTGAAGGAGGTGGGGGAGAGAGAAAGGGAGAGTCCACAGTGATGGAATGGTTAAGTGTCGATGCATGTCGTGATAGAGACAGACACAGAAATAGGGAGAGAGATTGAGGGAAATGATGACAGACAAAAATATAGAAGTTTTCATTGGATTGGAATCTATTTAAATATATTATTTCATTTGAGGGAAGCCCCTTGAGATGAACTATCTATTTTTCGAGGGAAGATTAGTGCAAGATATTAGATTCAATGTTACTGTCAATGAAGCAAAATAACCAACCAGATGCATAGCCAAGTTGCGCCAAACATGTTGTAAGGTAGGGAGAGAGCGAGAGTGTGTGTGTGTGAGTGAGTGAGTGAGTGAGTGAGTGAGTGAGTGAGTGAGTGAGTGAGTGAGTGAGTGAGTGAGTGAGTGAGTGAGTGAGTGAGAGAGAGAGAGAGAGAGAGAGAGCGAGAAAGCAAAGAGCGAATGAGAGAAGAGAGAAAGTTGGATGCAGTACCAGTTGACAGTAGATGGTGAGTAGCTGAAGAGTTGGCATTTTAAATGTGCGTGTTTGGCTGGGAAACATTTCCTCGAGGGGGAATTACATAATCAGCTGGTCTGATTTCAACAACACAGCAAAAGGACAAGCAGCTGCGCAGGGGACATGTATTGTCGGTTGCTCCCGTCTGACATCCAAACTGGTAGGTAAGTAAACAAGCCTCCTCTGGGTGGAAAAGAGACATCAGCGGGTGATGCTAAGAATACATCACCCGCTCCTTGTTGATGTCTTTGACTGAACATGAAGGGGTAAACAATATGCAACAACTGCCTTGGTGAGGTCGCAATTAGAGGGCGAATGAGGTACAAGCACCACCACCACTGCAACCAGTACCATCACTACCTGTTGCACCATTACCACAATCACTACCAGTAGCACCACCATCACCACCAACCCTACCACCACCAATACCATCACAAACTTCCCAACCACCATCACCACCAATACCTCTACCATCACCACCACCTCCAGCACCAGCACCACCTCATCAACCACCCTCCCATCATCCCCCACCACCACCAGCGGCACCAACCTTCTTTTCGTCATACTGGGTGTAGTAGATGAAGAAGATGCAGTCCTTCCTGCCGTTGCAGTCGGTGGACTGCTCCAGAGCTACGCCCACATCCACCCAGCGCTGGGGCTTCCAGTCTCTCCACCAGCGCAGAGCTCCGCTGCGCATCCACACCGACTGCAGCGTAGGATGCAGAGGTTCATAAATACTCTATGCGTTGTCAAAAACATATACTGTAGTAGTTATATTGGTATGGTTTAACAATTAATAGCTATACCTATTCCATGATGATTGTACTCAAAATTAAAAATATTAAAAGTTCCCTCGGTTATGTCTCACTTAACCCAAATAGCCTTTCAGTGCTATAATTTGTAAGCATAAAACACAAATTGTATACAATAATGCAGGGTGGGGGGATACTAACAAGCTGCATCAAGAGTACAAAAACACATTATATTACATATTTCCTTCCTCTCAGTGCTCGCGTGAGGCCATGTGAGTGAGAGGAGAACAGGCATCCATCTTACGTTGCTCCGCTCCAGTGGCTTCTTGCTGACTTCCTGTCTGGGGAATTCCTTCTGTCCACCCCAAGCAGCTGATTGGACAGGAGTCAGCGACAGGGAGCTGCTCAGAGCACCTGAAGGACACACACACTTGTAACATGCTTCACAGGTGGGTAAGACAGACAGGTATACAACAGACAGACAGGTAAGAGAAAGAGAAAAGATCAGAGCAGAGAATAAATAAATAAAACAATTGCGGCACCCAAGTAAAGTCTAGCAATATATGGGCCAATCAAAACAGCTTCATCTGAAATAGATTGAATAACGATGTTAAAAGATTAACAGAAATCAGCACAAAAGGCTTTTTTCAGATTAGAAGATGTTTTTGCTTTACTTGCAACCGGATTTTGCAAGAGCGAAGAAAGCAGGAGCCGCACTCTGATTGGCTGTTTTTTTTTTAACAACATAAGGCTGCACCCATTATTGGAAATCAATTGCTGCCCAGCCAAAACCAGAATGATATTAATTGCAAATCGCAAACGTGAATACCTATTTGTGTTTAATTATTTTGGTCTGATCCATTTCTTGTATCAAAGACGATGAAAAAATTTAACATAGTCTTGGAATCGACTGAGAATCGATTCATTGAAGTCCGTTGCATGGAATCGGAGTCGGAATACCTGGAATTGTTCATCCCTACCTGTGGGGCTGAGCCAGCTGATCAGAGAGCTGGCGTCCACATCACATCCCCCTCCAGAGATCCAGGCCCACACCGGGGCATCGGACTCCCCCACCCCCGGAAGAGGATCCAGACCCAGGGGGTAGGTGGCTGCCGCCCCGCCTCCTCCACCTCCCATCAATGTCTCCTCCGCTCCCCCCGCTGGCTGGCTGCTCCTGGCCGCCTCCACCCCCTCTAGGTCCACGTTGCTCCAGGGAACACCAACCGCTCCCTGGCCTGCTTCTGGGCTGGTCCTGAGTGTCTGGACCAGGGTGGTGGTGGTTGTGGAGGAGGATGAGGATGAGGCGGTGCCGGAGGATGACGGGGGCTCCCCACCGCTCTGTTCCGGGGGGGCCTCTGAGTGGGACAGAGGGGCTGCTGGGGGTCTCTCTCTGTCCGAGACCAGGCTGGTGATGAAGCTGTCGCTGGTGGGGATGAAAGACTTGGGAGCGTCCTGGGTGGCAGAGGGGGGCGTGGACGGGGTATCGGCGGGGGCTGTCGTGGAGGGCTCAGGTGGGTCCAGGGTGGCAGTGGTGGTGATGGTGGGCTGGTCCACGGGTCCCACTTCTGATTCGGAGTCAGTGCAGCTCAACACAGAACCCTGGGAGGCCTCGGTCAGATGACCCCCGAAGTCATCCCTGGAAAAAAAAGCACACGCACACACATACATTGTATATGTGTGGTTCGTTGTGGTAAAAGGAATGGTATTGGTGCTATTAGTTGCAGTGCTTGTTAGTAAAATTCAAAGTAGGAGGAAGAGGTGTGTATAAGTAGTAGTAATATTACTGGCTGGAACAAGCGGATTGAATATTGCTATTCTTTGCTAGTATTAATAGCTATATGCTTGCAGTAGTAGTAGCATTGCTTGCAGTCATAGCATGAGAACTAGCAGCTGCAGTATTGCTAGCAGTGATAGCCGAGTACTAGCAATAGTAGTATTACTAGCAGTGATAGCATGATTTCTAGTAGTAGTAGCATTGCTAGCAGTGATGGCATGGTTGCTAGCAGTAGTAGTATCATGTGTGTTAGCCGACCTGGGCGGGGCTAATTCCGTGGTGTTCCCCCATAGGGCCAGGATGGGAATCCAGCCGCTGCCGCTGGGCTCGGACGCAGTCACGCCCATCCTGAAATACAGCCCTCGGTCCTCACCCACGGCCCACACCTGGCACACACACCCACATAGACATGCGGACACACCATACACATATGCATACGCATACGCATACACACACACACACAAACGGTCATGCGGACACACACACACATACGCATACACACACACACATGCACACACACACACCACATGCATGAACGCATACGGACATCCACACACGCACATTCACACATGCAGACACAACCATGCAAACACGGGGACAGACACACACACAAACACACAAAGTATCAATTGAACAAGAGGGACAACACTGTAAACTCACCCACTCACATTCACAACACTCAACCTGCTGTTTATACCGGCCACAGTTTTACTTACAATTTTCACTGGCATTTATTGTTCCAAAGCCCCTACACAAACTGACCTTCAAGCCTCAAATCAAAACACAATCATTTGCATAACATCCTACAATGTGTCAATGGCCACGTCTGCACTGTGGTCAAAGGTCATTTAAACCTAATCCTATCCTGACGGGCCAGACACCGGCGGTCCGGCGCTACTTTATAAGGCCATACGCCGTACGGCTGGCCCCTACGGCGGGCTGCGGGCTGGCGGCGACATATCCATAACCGTTGGCCTGGAGTATGAAATATGGGCTATGATAAGGACAGGCCAGGCTAGCTCTAATTAGGGAGTGTCCCATATGTCAGGCCGGTACGGGGGATATATATGGCCAGGCTCAGGGTGCAAGTAGTGCCGGGGGGCATTGACAGAAACGGCTGGCTCGTGCTCACGTTTCAAGACAGCCGAGGACGCGGGTGTGTGTGTGTGTGTGTGTGGGGGGGGGGGGGTAATTGTGTGTGTGCTTGTATGTCTGTGTGCGAGTGTGAGGTATGCGCCAGCAGAGCCCACTCAGCAGTGAGACACAGAGTCAAGACAAGATGCCTTCCCCCAACAACACCACCAGCACCGTCACAGTCCCCCTTGCCCTACTCCCTACGTCCAAACACCCCAGAGCCCCCCTAACCCCGACCCGGCCTGATATGCAGTGAAACCCGAAGCGGTGGTAACATGAAGCGGTCCTAGCAGTGGAGAGCCAGGTGTAGAGACGCAGAGTACTGGAGGCGGCACACTGAAAGCTTTGCAGTATATATACTGTTGGAGGGTTAGTGTATTGTATTAGAGACAGTTGTGTTCATACAGTCTTCAGTACACTCAATTACCTTTGGTTCACTTTATACATGTACTGGGTGAATGGTGCTAGTGTTTTTGTTTTTTCTTTGAAAGCTTAATGAAAAATTTGTAAAATGTTTTTATAAAATAAGATAAGATAGTAGAGTAGAGTACTAGGAGTGGCAGTAGCTCAGGAGGTAGAGCGGGTTGACTTGTAACCTTAGTTTCTAGTTCGATCCCCGGCCTAGCTGACACCTAACCCCAACTGCTCCTGACGAGCTGGCTGTCGCCTTGCCTGGTTGACACGACCGTCTGGGTGTAAATGGTTGTCAGTCGCTTTGGATATAAGCGTCAGCTAAATGCCCTAAATGTAAATGTAGATACTAAGATTCGACACATACCTCTGTCGACAGTACCTTATGAATCCCAGACAGTAAATTAGAGTGTCACAGCAAAAGGAACATGACGCTAATAAGAAGATAAAAAAAGAGTAAAATGAAGAAATATCACATTACTCAAACTCAAAAGTCTCCTACAACTTGTGTGACAACCCAATGGGTGTTCTGGTGCTTCCTACTGTATAGCGCTAGTGTGATATGGTTGCGGGAAGGCATTGTGAAGTGATTTAAAATCGACCACAATTGCCCAGTGGTCAGCTATAAATGTAACGGAGTATGGTGGTGACACACGCATGTCGGCAAAACATTTAACAACCTGGTCATGGAGTCCAACGTCCACCATCATCATCTCCCCTCCGATGCTAATCCAGCCCGAGCCACAGGGGTTATGGGAGTTCACGCCACGCCGGAACCACACCTGAAGGCAGGCATGCACACAAACACACAGCAAATCAACCAGATCCATCAAACCTTATTTTTTACTTTTACTCTCATTGGATTAAACATTTTAATGCATTTTGAATTTACAAGCAACCATGTTTACCTTCACATTCAGAGACCTGTATACCTCCACATTAAGAACCATGTTTATCTTCACATTAAGAGCCCTGTGTACCTTCACATTAAGAACCATGTTTACCTTCACATTAAGAGCCCTGCGTACCTTCACATTAAGAACCTGTACACCTCCATATTAGAAGTGTGTGTACCGTCACCATTAAGAGCCTGTATAACTCCACATTAGTGCCCTGTATATCTTCCCTTTAGGATATTGCATACCTATACACCTTCACAATAAGAGCCTTTTGTCCATGTACCTTAAAGTCCTTAGTGACCACCCAGACCACGCTGACCCCTACTGCCACATGGAGGGCCTCCACCTCCTTTCCAGGTGTTTCGACCTCCACCCAAGAGCTCCCTGACAGGCCAGGAGACAAGGGGGCGCAGGAGGATGTCAGGTATTGTATTTTATAGCACGGCACTTGGTACACTCATGTAGTGTGTGTATGTATCTGTTATATGTCATTAATGGGTTGTTATAGGGGTTGTCTGGTGTTTGTGTATGTCCACTTCATGTTTTAGATTGCACTTTACTGTTATTGCCAACCTGTGCATGTGCACAACAAATTTGCCCCCTTAGGGCAATAAAGCTCTATTTGATCGTATTAAGTCTTAATTACATACATAGATATAGTTTCATCCAGACCACCTTACCTGTGAGGGTATACATTCTTATCATGGGTGGCCACAGTAGAAACGCCCCTAACCCTGGCAGTGTGAATGCCGTACCCAATTGAGCTAGTATAGTCCTCTTGGGTGTATTTACTATATGACTATTATATGAGGTATGAGGCCTGATGGATACAGGCAGTGTTTACCTGTGGGGCTGTCCAGGCTGAGGCCCATGCGCACCAACAGGTTCCCGTCCCACAGCAGGGCCCACAGCAGGTCTCCGGGTCCAGCAGAGAGCTGGGCCACCTCCTTGGGCACCTCCACCTCCTCCCAGGAGACCCCCTCTGGGACCCGGGGCTGGATGCCCTCCCTGAACCACACCTGGGGATGGTACACACCCACACACATAGGCATACAGGCGCACACACAGACACACACAGACACACACAGACACACACACACACACACACACACACACACACACACACACACACACAGTCATACAGGTGCACACACGTGCACACACAGGCATACAGGCACACACATACACACAAAATGTATTATTTATATGTTATATGTATATGTTACTATTATTCTTTAGTACTGATGGACTAAGACAAACCTGATTGTCAAGTTGCGTGGCTCCTGTGTTTACACTGTGTTGTGTAGTATTTGCAGTGGTAGACAGATACAGCCAATTAAAAGATGGGCATGGCATATTGACAGACTGACTATGTGTTTGAACACTGGGCAGAGGCATGAGAACATGGGGCAGCACGTGTCAACGTTTTCTTATGAAGGATCGTGAGGTCATATGCTGCTCCCTAGTGGCCAAATCATCCTCTTTCATAGACAGAACAGCAATACCATTCCCTTCTGATAAGTATAGTATACTCATTGTAATGCATGTCTAGGTTTTTGCTGATCATGAAATTCAGATAGTTTACTCATTATGCACTTAAATTATAATAACATAACATATATAATGTATGTTATATAATAATTAAATAATAAAAAAAAGAATGATCTCCAGTGCCAGGAAGGTGGTACTGACCTGGCCCTGTTGGGACACTCCCCAGAGACACGGGTACCGGCCCGACTGGTCGCTCATCTCCCATCCCCCACAGCTGATGTCACACAGGGGCAGGGGGGCTTTCTGAGGCTGGTCCAGGGGGATCTGAATAGCCACAGGCAAAAAGTGGACTGGATAGTCTGTCTGGTTACCATAGAGATGGCGGAACACTTATCTTCAGCTAGCTAAATGCTAGCAAGATGCTTGGTGATAAAGTAATCGATAACTGTACAATTTGGACCAAATTTAAATTATGTTTATCACTTCACTAACGAAACACTAACACTATTTACTATTAATAATTAGCCAGACCTTGGCCCAGCTGCCCTGTGCCGTGTATCTTCGGTAGCGGATCCAGCGGCGGCGACGCACACATGAGTTCCATTTCTTCTCTGGAGAGAAGTTAGCTGGGAAATCCACTGCATACTCCCAGCCCTGAGAGAGAGACATGGACAGAGACGTTTCTTTATATTTCATATTTTAGGTTTAATATTTCGCAAGTTTACATATTTTTGTTATTTGTCGTTATTTTTCCTTTGTTGTTGTAAACCTTATTTTCCAATAAAGCTCCTTTGAATTGAGAGAGAGAGAGAGAGAGAGAGAGAGAGAGAGAGAGAGAGAGAGAGAGAGAGAGAGAGAGAGAGAGAGAGAGATAATGAGAAAGAACGATAGAGTGCAAGATAAAGAGACAGAGACAAGGAGAGAGAAAGGGAAAGGGAGAGACAGAATGACAGGGAGACAGAGAAACAGAGATATAGATAGATAGAAAGACGATAGATAGATAGAGGACACACAATGTGGATACACACTGTGTGTGTATGTATGTGTATATGTGTGTGTGCATGTCTGTGTCTGTGTATGTGTGTGTGTGTGTGTGTGTGTGTGTGTGTGTGTGTGTGTGTGTGTGTGTGTGTGTGTGTGTGTGTGTGTGTGTGTGTGTGTGTGTGTGTGCATGGGGCGTCCATGTCTATGTGTGCATGCGTGTGTGCAGGCGTGCATGTGTGTGTGTGCATGCATGTGTGTGTGTTCCGCCTCTCACCCCAGTCTGGCTGGGTTCCCCTCCACAGGTCAGGTCCACGTACCAGTCCCCCTCCCACTCCCAGCTGCGGGAGGGGCACACAAAGCTCTGGAGGGGCTGGGCGCTCACCCCCGTTACGTCGCTCCAGGGCCAGCGGTCGGTGGGCAGCAGTACGTCTGTGAAGCCCTCCACCGGGTTCCACCGCTGGACACACACACACACACACACACACACACACACACACACACACACACACACACACACACACACACACACACACACACACACACACACACCCACACACACACACCCACACACACACACACACACACACACACACACACACACACACACACACACACACACACACACACACACACACACACACACACACACACACACGAAGAGAGAGACAACCAGGCCAGGTCATACTGTGCATTTAGGAACTTTATTCCCCTTGGATGAAAGCGTCTGTTTAAATGTATTGTAAATATTATAATGCACACATACTAGTTAGAAACACCACTCAATATACACTATTCACAAGTAATCTATTATATAGATACACTATTGACTATTTATATGAGGTATAAATACAGTACTACTCACTCGTAGGCCTAGAAGCATAATTACATAGGCCTACAGTAGATACACTTTTCAACCCTATGGCGTAAACACCATAGGTATAATTTTAAGTAAAGTTGTAATGACATGTCAGTCAAAACAAGGCTTTCGTTCTTCATGCATGAGCATGAAGAAAGAAAGCCTTTTTTTGAATGGTGCCAGGGAAGCAGACTGCCAACCAGATAAATGTAAATTATTTTATGACATGCAATAAAATACAAATCTCTGCTGCCGGGTTACATAAACTCATGAGGACTTTTCATACCTGGTTTTCATACGTCTCCTCCCTGAAGCGGATTGGGGTCTCGCTTGGCATCAAGTTCAGGTAGACGTGGTGGTCGCAGCCGATCCCCCAGCTGCGCCCTTTCCCTGCACTCACACGCTTCAGTTCCAAGAGCTTGTCGTCCCCACGCTGCCAGCGCCCACTGGCGGTGGAGAGGCTGTATACCCGTCCATACACGTCCACCGCCCACAGCAATGTTATGGGCATGGTGGTGGGCCTGGGTTGAGAGGTGGTAGAAGGGAAGGGTCGAATGTCCGATCATTCATAGGCTATTCTGGATGTTCACTTCGTACTAACGTCCCGATCTGTCTTTGATTGGAGCCACTAAAGCTAAAGAGGTAGACTAGACAACCATATGGTCATTCTGAAATGTAGGTAGGTAGTACAACTTCACAAAGGAAAGTGTAATAACAAAAATGTAGCTGGGCTATTAGATTAAGGCGTATTTTAATTTAGAATCGATAGCCAAATAATGGCGCAGAGACATTTGTGCTCAAAGACCATATCCTACCTGGGCAATGGTATCCGATCTGTTGTTGTCAAGGGAATATCAACAGACGCGTCATGATATCAGGTACACCCGATGAGTGGCATCTCTTAGGTTCCTGTTTGGACAATGTAACTTTTAAACCGTCTCAATAACCGATACGGGTCTATGTGTGTCGTGCATAAAAATATATTATATATTTGTTTTCAGGGATTCCTATACTGCAATGACGGCTATAAGCTGTTTACATGGGATCAGCTTTCCAACAGTTGCCCTACATGAACTACAAAAACGCACAAAAAGGTTTACTTACGCATTGGGTGCATTGATGCACGTTTAGAGCCTTTGACAAAAGAAGTAATTTTATAAACCTTCCAGTACTGATGATACATTTACATTATGGACCAGATGAATTATCTCTCCAACTCTGAATCCACAACAGGAAATGGAGGAGCCGATTGTCTTATTGGCCGAAACGCTGCAGGTGCCGCAAACGTCATCGCTGATTGGTGTAACGGTTTGTATTTGTCCATGGCCCCTGCTGATTGACGTGCATATTTAAATTATTTATTCCGTGCCAGATTATTTATTAATTACTACGGAAGGTTATCTGCACCTAGCCCATTGCAGATGGAAACATTAGGCCTTATATCACAACACTGCCAGATACAGGAAAACGTACAAAAACAAACCCAACATCCGAACTACTTGTAGTTAAATAGACAATGCAACGCATGCAATGCGTATTGTATGGGCAAACATAGTCTAAACATATATGCGTCTATAAAACTTGCCTAATATATAATGACATTCTATAAAAGGGTATAAAAGTGAAGTTAATTTGAGCAAACATCCGTGAAACAAATTGTATGCCACACTGCATACGGATGAACAAATTGACAAGTAAGGCAATTGTTAGTAATACTGTTTAGAATTAATTATGATTATAACATTAAATGCTGTAACGACAATTCAAACCGACAGATTATACACGTAATTTATATAAGGTCTGGCGATTTTGCAGAGCTGTCTCTTTAAGAAGTGTGCGCAGAGGCGTTACTGACATCACATGATGCTTTTCTTATGACAATCCAGACAAAAAGGAGAAAACGCATATTGAGTTGCAGTTGATTTATCGGGTGTTTAAAAGATAGTGATTTGATTGTCAACAACTAAGTACACTGAGGAAATCAAGATGTGTTAGGTAATATTAATTTGCTAGCGACCATTAACATTCCTTTTCTGATATTTTGGCCACTGTTTGTGTTTTGCTGGCTTGGACAAAGTTGGCGCATGGAGAGAGACTAAGTTTCATTTTTGTCGCTGCGGTTTCTACTTCATTGCGTTGTTCCTGCTTCTCAACAAATGTCGAGCAACTCTTTGGGCGACAAGAACAAAACATCCTAAAAGAAAAACACAACTCATCTCTGTCCGTCACAATTTAACCTTAAGGCCAAAGGAGACAGATTGAGACTACAACTGGTCGGGGGTGGGGAGGGGGGGAGGAGAGATGGTGGACAGCAAGCCACTTCTACAGACGGACCGACCTCCCGCCTACAACAGCGTCCCGGGGACGTACGACTACAGCCCGCAGCAGCACAGCTATGGAGCCATCCCGGCCACGGCCGCTGCGACCCCGGGATTCCAGCAGTGCCCGCCGCCCTACCACTACCATGACGGACAAGGCAAGTATGGTGGTCGAGAGACCCGTACCTAACCACTACCCAGTGGCGCAAAGCCTTCTATCTCTCCTGGCATGACGACGTCGACTGTTGAAAGTTCTGAAGGATATTATGTGCTTTGGGTCTTGCACTATATATTATCTTTTATTAATCTTTGAATATATCTTAATATATTGAACCTTTTTGTTAGAACTGCTACAGAGTAGACTAACCATGAAGGTGGAAAGGCGCCAGAGTGTGGAAGGAAGTTGAAGCCATGGCATATTGAGGAAGCCATGGCATACTGAGGAAGCGCAACATGTTTCTTGCACAGTCAGATGGCAGGCACGCAAGTTTCAGGCTCTCCCCTGGTGACTTCTCTGGAATGTTTTAAAACACAGTTGTCAAATCCTATCGAGAATGTCACCCTTATAGGCCTACTATATGAACAATTTACTGACGTTCCAGATTGTTTTTAGACAGAGATGGGTTAGAAGAAAGGCCCTACAAAACTTTATTTATTTGTTTGGTAATTCCAAAGCATTTTATACCCAGTATTAAACGCCAGAGCACCCATCATATATGATCAGTTCATATATCCATCAAACAAGTGGGATAGGACGATAACTCACCCAATGGCAGCTATGTGCTGAGCTCTCATTTGTCATTGTTGAAAAATCGATTCAGGAAGTTATGTATAAGGAATCCAT
The DNA here is from genome assembly GCA_026745465.1 of Lota lota. Classification (NCBI taxonomy): domain Eukaryota; kingdom Metazoa; phylum Chordata; class Actinopteri; order Gadiformes; family Lotidae; genus Lota; species Lota lota. Next base: position 843,986 of record JACYXH010000278.1, on the reverse strand, counting down.
GTGTATCCCCTGTGTATATTAAAATACTTAGAGAAAGTGACTGGAAGCACTCATATGTCACACTCCCTCCGTGGCTAAGATTGCATCTAGATTTTCGCACAATGCGTTCTGGACCGAACAAATTAATTAGGGAAGAAAATCCTTGACATGGGATGGTGGGTGGGGCTGGATTCATTAAAAGAATGATCTCAAATTATTTTGAATTTAAAAGGGCCATGGTACAGGACCAGGTTTAAATCTGAGTATGTGATAACTTTATTTCAGGTAACCTATCCACTTTTAAAGTAGCTTTTTGTCATTAACTCTTTCACACTAACTATCTCCACAATTATCGGTGTCTTCCTGTTTTCGTCACAATTATCATTAAAAAACTGTTATTTTCTGTTTATTATTGGACCACAGGCTACCCTGCACCGCAGATGGGCCCGGCCATTGCTCAGCAACCATACAGCGCGACATACACCATCATCCAGCCCTCTGTAGTGGTGGTGGGGGGCTGTCCGGCTTGCAGGTGGGGGCATCACTCATTCACTCACACTCATCTGTCTACCTTACTTCACTTGACTCAATAAACATCGTTGTTGTACTTCTACAATATGTCCCTACTGTGATTCATGCACAATCATATGTATGAGCACATATGGCTCAAAGTGATCCGAATAATTTAAAATACTACCAATTTTAAAGGTGTAGGGTCTAAGATTTGGCCGAATTAGTCCTGCACACTCCGAACAAATGGGGGGCAGCATATTACCAGAAAGTTGTGGTGGCCACCCTATTGTATTCTAACCAGTCTGAACTGCGTAAAAAAAGAAAGAAGCAAACATATTAACACTGTCACATAAGTACCTACCTTTTAATAAGCTATTGCTACTTAGCCATCATTAGCATTAACAGCTGCTTACTTACCAGCTTAGAAGAAACGTTGCGAGTTTAGCGACAAACTAAATTATTTTAGTCGCCAAGAGCGGTCTACAGTGGTGGAAAGCAACAGCAATGTTAACTCTTGTTTTGCTTCCATTTCTATCATTTATTTACTTTGCAACAATTAACAAAAGGTTAGAATACGCCCTCTGGGCAGCACTACTCTCATCCTCTTATGTTGGACTGAGGGCAGACTGGATGCTGCAGTGACGGTGACCTTTTGAGGAACAAAAGGGTATTACGAGACCGTACCTGCCAGTGCTAGCTGCTAACTTAAAGTCGCAATGTGTTGGATTGAGCCCCTCCCAGTTAGAAGGCGGGATACTTTCAGAATAGAAAAACTCAATAGGAGTGTGCTGTCCACTCGAACTAGCTGTGCAACTGTGACGCAAACTAGCGTAGTTCTGCTGGCTGGGTGGCTTGAGTGGGAGGGGTTTTGGTAGTGTCGATAGAAAGATTCTTGTAAACCAAATGAGAGGTCCAGCATTTTTCATTTATAGAATATAACCATTAGGATGGGATTTTCAATTATGTAATTATTGAAATCGATCAGATATGTCCAGGTTATTTACAGCTACGAGCTGGTTGAAGTGTGCGACTTTAAGTAAATATCTCTGCAACATAATACATAGACTTCTTTGACATATCGTCAAATCGGTTATTTCTTCACATTCTGTTCGTTTTTAAATGTTTTTAACTAATAATGTTACACGTTGCTCCTTTAAATACTATACTTTAGACCCTCCTATACAAACTTCAAACACACAACACACAGTCCTGATATCTAGAACTTTGAGTGTAATATACAGTTCAAAAACAAAGTTCTGGCAGTAATGTAAAGTATTGACTGGATAAAATAGTCATCCCATTGTGGGAATAGGGGAGGGGGCGGTGGGTCATTACTTCATGGGGAAACGAGGCAAGGGCAGCAATGACCATGTCGATTGAAGGAGCACCAAGACCAAGTGGGATTACTGCCAGCGAGGTCTCAATAAGCATGTGATTAGCATGCTTTTCCCTAAGCCGGATCTGTGACTAATCACTGTTGGAGACCACTTTGTTGTTTGTGCAGCGGAGTCCAATATCACCTGTGGCTGTTTGTGTCTCTCTCTCTCTCAGTGACACACTTAGGAATCAGGCCGTGAGCGAAACACTGTTAATTTGACTTTTTATTTTTTTTGACTGACTGACTTTTACATCCCATAATGTGTGTGGGATTCTTTATGTGGTTTAAGCTTGTTAATAAACTCTGATAGTAGTAGTGCTACTACTACCACTCAGTTGCCTTCAGCTGAAGTCATTGGAAATGATAATCTGTAATTCGGCGGCAGTAGCTTGGGAGGTAGAGTGGGTTGACTTGGAACCGGAAGGTTGTTAGTTCGATCCACGCTTCCTCTTGGGCTGAGTGTCGAGGTGTCCCTGAGCAAGACACCTAACCCTAACTGCTTCTGACGAGCTGGCTTGTCAGGAGCTGACTTCCTGCTAGTCATTCACAAGTCAAATGATAGCGGCTTGTGACTAGGTACTAAAGGACATGGGACATGCAGTAATTTAGGTGGATTATAGCATTGTGGTGTACTTCTGTTATATATTGGTATTTTTATCGGCAGTTTTTATAGTATAGTATAATTTTCACACTGAAAGTTAGGCCTAGTATATTTTCAGCTAAGATTTATTGTTTCTCTTTTGTTGGCTTTTCCATTAAAATGGTTATATTTTTATTTGATATTACGATTCTTTTAAAGGTCCTTTTTTTGTCTTTATTTTCATTTTTACTTGGCAATAAAAATATATTGTCAGCCAAGAGATGAAAGGGGTTTGTAGTACAAGGTTTTTGCCTGGCTGCCTGGGCTCCGGTAGCCTGGCATAGACGAATTGCATACTGCAATTAGTCTGGAAACTCTGTTCATTTTTGATTTCCAAAGGGCGTCACCAACGGGCGCAGACCAAAATGCCTCTGGACGCAATTGGATAGGCCTACAAGCTACAACTAATCATAGCAACGAAACGGGTGACATGTATTCTCAACAAAAGCTTTAAGTGGAAGTTAAAGCTTTTATCCCACCTCATGTTATATAAACGGTTGTGATTGGTCTGTCTATTTCGTACCAGGCAGAAAAGAATTTGTGTGGGAGGGAGGCCAGGCCTATCTGCAGAGCAAATGAAACATGAGCTCGCGAGATTTGTCTGGTTCCCAGGCTAGGGCTCCGGCCCTGGTATGCCGATAAAACACACACACACACACACACACACACACACACACACACACACACACACACACACACACACACACACACACACACACACACACACACACACACACACACACACACACACACACACACACACACACACACACACACACACACACTTTTTGAACAAACAACCCCACTTAAAGGGTAAGTGAAACCCTGTTTCAGGTGTAATTCAAACACTATTAAATTCTATACAAAAAAAAATGATGTTTTGGGTACTAAAACATATTGGAAGCATAGTGGTTTGGTCACATGGATAGACTTAAGAGCTACATTCATGCAACGAAGAAGAATTATAGGCTTAGATCTACAAAAATTACACTAGTAAAATATGTCCGGGAATATGACTTATGCAATGGCATGCCAGCTATGGTCCAATAGGGCAATTTGAATTAATCCAAAAGTGAAACGGTTCAAGGCTACTACTAATAAATTACAATTAATACAACTTGGTAACATTGAACACCATGAACATTTGTTTTTCAACAGTGTCTCCTCTATCACTCTTACGCTCTATTGCATAGGGAGTCATATGACTTCCTCTCAATATCCAAGTAATATAATGGGGAAGTTGAACTCTGTCACCGTTTAAAGATGTGCATCGCCTCCGGGTGACCCGTTACACCATGTCACATCTCTGACCGCCTGCTCCACGGTGAACCGTCTTCACGTGCTCTAACCGCCAGACCCTCTGGATCAATAGACTGTCTGTGGTGGGGGTGAGTCTGTGAGTTCACTGCGTTTCAGGTCAGACACGGAGGCCAGGTGGGATATTATGAAATTATAAAAATAAAAGAACACGTATACATACACAATCAAAGTTACAGAGATATAAAAATAAATAAAAGGGATGTGGCACTGAATTTATAATTAAAATGACTACTAAGGTTCATTATCTTTCAACATTTTGGCTAGTTATTCTCTCAGTCAACCCCTTGGCCTTGGACTCTGCTCCGTAACCCATTACCCAGAGCTGGGGATCGTTGCAATCTGAGAAAATCCTTTTTTTTCAGTTACGATAATTCCAGTCATGCACATAGCATTTTTATTATAGTGATGGAACTGTTTGATTGTATATCCCATGTATTCCAAAGGTATTGTCTATTTTGTCGCGTGTGTGTGTCTTATCGGATCCAGTTCTATCTATGGTGTCTCAGGGTCTGTGTCCACATAGTGGAAAAGTGCGCTCTGAAAAACTGTGTGTGTGTGTCATTTCTATCCATCCATGTTCTTAATTGTGTGTGTGTGTGTGTGTGTGTGTGTGTGTGTGTGTGTGTGTGTGTGTGTGTGTGTGTGTGTGTGTGTGTGTGTGTGTGTGTGTGTGTGTGTGTGTGTGTGTGTGTGTGTGTGTGTGTGTGTGTGTGTTACAGGGTGGGGGTGCTGGAGGATGACTTCACCTGCCTAGGCATCATGTGCGCCATCTTGTTCTTCCCCCTGGGCATCCTCTTCTGTTTTGCACTGCGCCAGAGAAGCTGCCCCAATTGTGGCGCCACCTTCGGATAGAGGGACCAAACTGCATGCTATTCACGTGCACTTAGACACACACCACCTGTACAAACACGGCACACCCAACATAATTTTCCAGTTCATTTTGTCATTTTTTCCCTCTCCTATAGTCCTTGCACACTTATGTTGCCATGATGAATTGTATTACAATTTCACCTATATGATTTGTAATTTGTTTTACAAAATAAGTAATACGCTAGCATATAGACAGCCATTACTTTTTGTTTCTTCTACGTGGCACATAGAAAATAGTTTATTTTCGTCTATAGAAGTAAGAAAGAAAACGAGAGTTTGCTAGGGAAGTTGTGAACGAATATGAAAAGTCTGTGACTTTTCAGCACTAATCTGTGCCAATGCTCGACGTAGACGCTCGCAATGGACTCAAGCTGCCCTTGATTCATGCTTGGTAGTCCATATTCCTGAGCAGATTTGCGAATTTTGCATAAATATATAAAACATAAATATATACAAAATAAATATATATATGGCACCCATGGATGTGTGCCAAAACTGTATTCTTGTTGTACAAAAGGTTTTTTCTGCTTCTACATATTGTTTTCTACATTTTCATTTTTGCTTTTGTGTTTTATCGTATAAATTCTTCCATGGTGTGATGTCCTTGTAATTCTCACCTTTCCTGTAGATCTCTTGTCATCGCAGCCATTTTGTGTTTCAAACCTCTTATTCTCTCTCCTCTTGGTTTTGTGGTGAGGATAGTATTTTGGGACATCATAAAGAGATTCGTCTTAAGAGCCTGCGGAACAAAACACCTTTCCAGGCTGAAACAATAGACAAGCATTATCATTATTTGTTTAATAATTTTTCTTGGAATTCACTTGTCTGTATTTGGTCGTACTGGGAAGGGGGCATCCTTGCACTGACTTTGTGTCAAGCGATATGATTCAAAGTTGATGTAAAAGAAAGAAAACCGTGAAAACGCATGCTCAAGCTCCACTGCATCGCTTCAATCAAATTTCTGACCACAGACTATTTTTCTTTAAGTTGTAGCACAGACTTCTGTAGTTTTTTGATGTGTTGAGTGCATACATTTATGCTTTTGCCTACAACACGAGGCCAAGCATGCAGAGAACTTAGGCATCGAGAGCCGATGGATGGATTGATGATGCATCGTGTCAGTCTTAGTAACCTGCTCAGTGAGATTCAGACAATCAGTGAATGTCTGTGTGCAGCAGTTTTTTCCTTTCGCTTGGGGTAGCAGAAAAACGAAGGCAACCATGCACGCCATCATAATCGATGTTACTACTTTTTTATAAAGAACGTATATATGAATATGTATAAATAGAAAATAAATCAAGTGATAATTCAAATCTTGTCTTTTTGCTTATTCCTTGTTGATGGGATGATGAAGTGCACACATGATCACATGGTGAAACTGCCAACTACTACAAAATAAATAATTTATTTGCTGATTGATTCCGGAATTCCATGATTCCGGAAAGAAAAAAGGTTGGACGTTTTGAAGAAATAAACTTTTATTTTTCATACAGTGTCCCCCCCCCCCCCCCCCCCCCCCCCCCCCAAACATGTTCAGGAGCAGAGTGTTGGAATGGTCTGAGATCAAATTCACCTGTCGACACATTCAGGCCACAAAAAACATCATTCATAATCAATCCAAAAGGAAACTACATCATTGCTTCCAGAGCAAAATAAGTACTGTAATCGTTTAAAGAATGTAGTGGTTAAGTTTAAGGCCAATGTTCTACATAACCGGAATACTTTATCAAACTGGGAAATTAGACACTACAGTGGCCGTAGGGAGGAATTTACATGTTCGATCGCTTCACTGGTTTGAATTTTCATTTCAGAGTAACGCAACCACCTGCACCATAACATGGATGCAATCTTAATTGCAAAATCAATAATAATTTCATTTCTGAAAAATGTTAAAAGGCTAAATCATGGAGCACATGGTGAAATGCTGAGGTCCCCATATACTTCATTCATCTACTGTCCTATGGCAATGCAAAAACAATAACAGTTGGAACAGCTGATTCAGCGATAAGGAAGCAACACCAAATGCATAAATTACAATAAACACAAACATATTAAAATTTTTCCCAGATCATCTGATAATATCTATTCCTTTTTTTGGTCGATATCACCACAAACCAAGACGGCAAGAAAAAAAATATATCCGAATTATGTTTCGAGCAACTGGTCCATAAATAAAAATGTAACTCCTAGCTGTTTTGTTTTCAACGTTTTTAGCAATGAAAGCAGTATCCAAATTCTAAGGCATGACGTGTGTGTATAATTAGAAAATATGTTTTATTTTATTTTATCCAAAGCGACTTATAGTGTATACAGGCAGTAGAGACATTAGCAGGAGCTGGTGTAGCTAGGCGTCTTGCTCATCAGTGGTCACATCTCGGCTGTGGACATGGGAAGGAAATCGAACCCACAACCTATTCAGCTTCCTTCCATGCCATTGTTCATCAGAGCCCAGGGAAAGACCCTACGTCACTCCGTGGGGGGGAGGCTACAGGGCAGGAAGTCGTCATGGTGTTGCTAGGAGACGTGGGAGGGTCAGATGGCGGGCGCCGAGCGGTCGTTGGTGACGGTGGGGCGCAGGCGCACGGTGGCGAACGGATTCCCCCCCCTGGAGACGGAGAAACCACATTAGCATGACTTGTTTTTTTTTTTGAAGGTCCAGCCTACGTATGTGTACATTTATGCTGTTCAATTTGTCCAAAATTATATCACGGTATGAACAAGGTATTAGTTAAGCTTTCGATATGATGCAATATATATGGGTTGTATTAGCATGTTTTTTTTTTTTTTTATCATATCAGAAAAGGTATGCTTGTGGAAGCGCAAAATAATATGTGTATTATACATACATTATGAGAGAGTGAGTGAGTGAGTGAGAGAGAGAGAGAGAGAGAGAGAGAGAGAGAGAGAGAGAGAGAGAGAGAGAGAGAGAGAGAGAGAGAGAGAGAGAGAGAGAGAGAGAGAGAGAGAGAGAGAGAGAGAGAGAGAGAGAGAGAGAGAGAGAGATTTGACTTACGTAAGGAAGGGAGGGGGCGGTCTGGAGAGTCCATTGGCCTGCTGGGTCGCCTATGGAGGAACAGTCAACATAAACAAACAAAATATAAACAATTAGAATCCACGGCAACAGCTAAATCTGGCGCTCTGGCTGTCACTCACACATACACCACTGGTCACACACACACACACACACACACACACACATATATATATAAACACACACTTCACTCATGTGATCATGTGAACTAATGAATGGTAGCCTCATGGCATCCTGAAAGGTGAAATACTTGAGTGAGGAAAAGATGAGGAAGAGAGGAAGAGGACGTGGGAGGTTGACAAGCACATGACAGCACGTGGAATGTGGATGGGCCGGTCTGATCCGGAGTCGACAAACCATAACCCTGAAACTGTAGTTAGCTATTGTAAACTAAATGACACTAAGCAAAAATAAACTAAGCTAAGATAAAAAAAATGTTTAAGCTGAGATAGGCAAAGATAAACTAAACTAAATTAAACGTATACACACGCAGTGAAAAATGAAAAAAAATAACATCTGTGTGTGTGTGTGCACTTAATAATATATAGGCTAATATGAGAGGAATACCATGGTAGTTTGAACAAGACTAGGCTTATTGTACAGCTCAGAATCGAAATTCACTGGCAGTGCTTTAACCTTACTGAATTTGCTACTGAGCCATTTATTTCCGAGTCACCGGAGATGCAGTACTGTTAATCACCACTAGGGGGCACCAGAGTCTCACTTCCGTGCTCTCCTGGTTTAGGAAAATGAGGGCTAAGTGATTTTGCGTATGAAGTGCGTTTAGTGAAATGGGCTGTGGCGTTGTCGTCGCAGGGCAGATGACTGTTATGGCCATTAGTGCTAATGGGAAAGGGACCTCTTTAACACATCTGTTGTTGGCCCCTTTTTTCCCTTCCAGATGTTTTGATCACTAATCACTAATCGCTCAACAGGGCTGCAGGAAACAGATTGCTCAAGCAATGACTCTCATACATACACATGTATGCGCACAAGCACACACACACACTCGCAGGCACAAACACACACACACACGCATACACACGCATACACATAAGCTCCTCTTCTGCTTCCGCACTAGACAGGTAAGACAGGTTTGACACTGTCGACTTCCATGTTCAGAATAATCAAATCTATACTGCTAATACCCTCCTTCTCTCACTACACAGTTTTAACTATTGACTTCCTTTCATCACCATGGGTGAGAGCGACAGAGACAATGGAAGAGAGGGAGGAGAAAGGCAGAGAGTGAAAGAGAGAGACAGGGTGCGAGAGATATCTGCAGATCTGTCATATCTATCTATTCTCTCCCTCCTTTACCACTATGACATTATTATCATGCCACCTCTACACGCATTGGTTTTACACAGCATGTGGCGGTGCCAAGCATACTATCAGATACAGATACAGACAGCTGTCTAGCTGACAGTTGATAGTGTGTTTATCAACTGTCAAAATAATTCAAGGAAAATACTGGACTGTTCCTCGATATCACCTTAATCTTCGACTGAAACAGAAGTACACAGAGTCTCTATGTGTCTGTCTTATGGATCATGGTGAGTGATGTGAAAGGCACACCTACTGAGTGCTGAATACCCCACACATATGTATTCACAGCTATTATGGCATGGCAGAGATTCTGTGAGTACTTCTCCTACACAAAGTTTATACTGAAGAACTCCTACTCCAACACAACCTTTGTCATAATGTCACCAACACTAAACCGAGTGACTCAGCACAACAGCCTATATGGTTTCAATACCTCCTGTGTCCCGAAGCAAGTCACTCATTGGGCAGCACGTACACAGTCACACACTTAGACACACACAAATATTACACACACACACACACACACACATGCAAAAATACATATACACAGATGCACAGAGACACAGTCACACACTCAGACACAAACACATGGACACACATACACACACGCACACACACACCAGCAGGCGCACACACAAAAATACATATACACAGACACACAGACACGCAGAAAGACACACATACTCTAACCCTAACCCTAACCCACACCTCTGACGTAAAAACTAAAAGCCCAACCTTAACCTGCCATTATTCACTTGAATGTACAACACACACATGCATATGCACAGACACACCATTAGCAAACCATTAGCACGTTCACATACTGCAGGCAAACTGGAATATAGAAAGAATGTCTCAAGTGGGTCTTAATTGTCAATTTACTGCCAGCCACCTAGTCTGGTGTGAGAGGATGTGTGTGAGACTGTGTGTATTTGGGTGATTGTGTGTGTGTGCTTGTGTGTGTATACGTTGTGTGTGTGTGTGTGTGATGTGTCTATCTGCAGTGTTTTCTGGGGGACACGACCCTTTAAAAGCTGAGAGAGAGAGAGAGGGAGAAGGTAGGAGCGATTGCAAAAGGAGAGGATAGAAGAATATGGTAGATATGGAGAAGAGTGGACAGAGTGAGGGAACGACTGAATAGCTGAGGGAGGATATGTGAGGATACGTTGGCAGACAGAGAAACAGAAAATAGGAGAAAGACAGAGATAGATTTAGCAAGAGCTAAACATCATGTCCGGGGTTAGTAAAAAGCCAGTTGGAGTATATTTTCCTCTTCCCTAAAAAACAAGTCGGCCAAAGTGTTGAGTGTAAAACAACCAAGGGAAGTGTCTCAGTAGATTTGTCAAGGCCAGTGGTTCTGGTCTGGACAAGAACCACTGTCCTACTGTCAACAATACACCACCCCGTTCCCACAATTGTTGGTGAAAGTAATTGTATTTCAGGGTTCTCCCGGGGGTTATTATTACATGATGGCACAGGAGATTTTTCTTTGCATGCTCTTGAATAGCTAGTGCTGTGCTGCAATTTCATTGCAACTTTTGGCTGAGGGCTGTGATTACATCATTTTTGGTTCACTACAATTCTTTCAATTCTCCCTCCCATCATATCTCCCTGCACCACCACTGCAGTACCCCTGCACCTCCCATTGTAGTAGGAAACACTGGTCCAGAGCTCTACTGCCAAACTCAAGTAAACCAACGAGTAATTGGACGTATCCCGCTGTGACAGGGATGTGAAGACAGTCTATTGTGTATCAAAGCTGCTATCTATCTGATCAACAGAGATGCACTTTGAGTGACTGGGGCTGCAGGGGAGTAAATCTCCCACTGTGTACTAACTACTGTTCTGAGTCCCTTTAGTCACCATGGTCGACAGAGATAGAGGGACATACAGAGAGTGAAAGAGATGTGGAGAGCGGAACAGAGATATAAATGGAGAGGAAGATATATGAAGAGAGATAGAGAAATAGAGCTAGAGGGAGATATAAATATAGAGGGATAGACAGAGTGAGAGAGGGACATAGAGATAGATCAGAAACATGAGAGATAGAGATAGGAATCCAGCGAAGGGAGTGGAGAGGGAAAGATAGACATAGGGAAGATGGAGAATCAGAGAGAAAGAGAGCGAGAGAGATAGATAGAGATAGAGAGAGGGAGAGAGATAGAGAGAGGGAGATGCAGACAGATGGAGAGAGTATACAGCAGGTTCACTCAGATTCACTCGACCCATTAAGACCAGATACGGTCCGGATGCAGAGTAGGGTGCTGGTGACAGGGTGCTGGTGGTGGAATGCTGGCTGGCAGTTGGACCACGTGCTGGAGCATGCTGAGAGGTAAATAATAAATACAGCCGGGCCGCGGGACACAAGGAACCACGCGGCTCTGGTTTCATGACTATACAATCTCCCCACTCCCTGCCAACCCCTCGTAACATCACTGACACCAAACACACAGTCATCACCCATAGACACCAAACACACACCACCCATAGACACCAACACACAGTCTCCACCCATAGACACCAACACACAGTCTCCACCCATAGACACCAACACACAATCACCACCCATAGACACCAACAAACAATCATCAAACATCACCTACAGACACCAAACACACATCACCCATAGACACCAACACACAATCACCACCCATAGACACCAACAAACAATCATCAAACATCACCTACAGACACCAAACACACATCACCCATAGACACAAAACACACAAACAACCACAATCACACACTGAAGTCAATTGCAGCACCGCCCCAACGGGGCGTCGCCACCAATCAGAAGGCGTCCTTGACTAGACAATACAGTTGACAGGAGAGAACTGTCGCAACAAACTAGACTTCAAGGCTTCGCACACACAGGCATATTTCAACATTTGTTCTGACAAAGTAATGTATGTGTTTGAAAATGTGCTTGCGTGTGTGTTTGTGTGTGTGTGTGTGTGTGTGTGTGTTGCACCGTCAAGGTGGGTACTTCAAGTTCACTTTGGATCCCTTGTTAGTATGATGAAAATCATACTAACCATTGTAACATTGTAACCCTAACCCTGTGGCGCATCAACCTAATCCATAAACCCAACACTTTCTTACATGGTCTATATCGTAGCAGTAACCAACACACTAGTAATTAAAGCGTTAGTAATTAGAGGATTGCTCCGATAGAGACTGTGGGCAGTTTGGTTGGTTTGTTTGATTTGGCCAAAATAAGGACAAACTTGCTCTGTAGCTAACCAGTAGATGTCTCCTGTAAGTCTGGAACTCCACCTAGTCCCACAAGATTCATATCTAAAGTCTGATAACAGACAAGGTCAAATCTGCGTGAACGGTCGTTTCACTTCCTTTCACTTCATATTTGTTTTGCGTAATTGCCACACACAAACTGAGCTAGCTTTAGTTTACTGTATAAAAGGGACTGTAAAGGTTTTAGACAAACACTGGGTAGACTACCCACTGTAGAAATACTATTGACATTCCCTTCTGAAAGCTTCAATCACGGGAATGAGTTTTCTTCGGTATAATATCTCCGTCACCAAACAGGAAACGAGGCGTAACTCCGGCCCCGGCTCTGGAGTTGGTTCCTGGGCGCTATGCTGTATAGCAGCCCATTGCTCCTAATTGGTTTGCATGGGTTAAATGCTGAGACTGAGTTCCCCACAAAGAACAATTTAATGTATACTTCTTTCTCTTCTTCCTTCTCAGCACTAAAACGAAAGAGTTTAGTTTTACTGTCCACTGATAGTAGTAATAAGGAAGGGAGGAAAAAGGTAGTAAAATACAATGGGCAGTTGCAGGTAATTTTCATTGACCCAGGATGGGGTGACTTCCAAAGAGCCTGCAGAAAGACCGCAACTTTGGCTGTGGGATTTGCATGCTATTCAAATGGAGGAGCGTTTGTTGGGCACAGGTGACAGGATAGGAGTAGGCGAGCGGAATAACAACATTGTTCTCCAGAGATTTGTGTTCTCAAAAAAAGAGGACAAAAAAAGTCAAAGATATAGCTTCAGACTGTTGAATGTGCTGTTTGTATGTCATTTGACATCCAAAACTGTGGATGTAGTTTCGTACATAAATACAATAATGCAAAATAAAGGGAGGCGTGCCCTTGGCACTGCACGGCTAGCGCTGTGCACGAACTGTGCACGAGCAGTGCACGCTCCTCAGGATCGGCCCAAGCGCCCGTTGCGGATGCAGCGACCAGCTCCAGGGCACCCTATCGGGTGACGGCGGGAACTGGAGCGGGAGTGTGAGACTGACTAGTGGATCATTACAGACCGAATTAACACTTAAAGAGGAACCCCAGAGGTCAGAGTTCAGTACCCTGCAGACTATCCATACACATGTGTTTGAATGTAAAATCAAGTTTTATAATTTGGGATGAAAGAGTGGATAGTCCAACAACTGCTGGTCCAGGGAAGAGACCTGACTTTGAGACCAAGGGGCCGAGAGACACACACACAAACAAAGGAGAGAGAGAGAGAGAGAGAGAGAGAGAGAGAGAGAGAGAGAGAGAGAGAGAGAGAGAGAGAGAGAGAGAGAGAGAGAGAGAGAGAGAGAGAGAGAGAGAGATAGAGAGAGAGAGAGATAGAGATAGAGATAGAGAGAGAGAGAGAGAGAGAGAGAGAAGAGAAATTTAGATAAACAGATGCAAAACAAGCCCACCAGACAACACACACCAACAAGTAACCCCACCCCACACCACACAATTTCCCAATCCCCGCCCACACCACCGACCGAGCTCTGATTGGACGAGGAGATGGAGGACGTGGTGGAAGGCGTGGGAGAGTAGCGCTGCCGGTAGCCATTGTTGTGGTTGGCGGTGGCCGCCATCGTCGTCATGGTGACCGGCGCGGTGTCTGCAGTGGCAAGGGGGGACGGATTGCATGGCGTGGCTGACGATGTGGATGTGGCGCCGGCTGCGGTGCGTTTGCAGTGTTCTCGGTAGTCGGTGGGTGGCAGCACCATGGTGGCCTCGTCCGTCTCCGTGTCCTGGTGGTGCAGGTTGACCACGCTGCGGCTGCGGTAGGGGGCGGACCCCACGCTGGGTGGGGCAAGGAAGGTTAGCCAATAGGAGATGAATTAGGAAAATGTCACACGGATGCAAGGCACTTCTTCGATGGATCCTACCTATGATTCTTCTGTGCGTGCGTTAGTGCGTGTGTGCGTGCATGTGTGTGTGTGTGTGTGCGTGAGCGTGTTTGTGTGTGTGCGTGTGTGTGTGGGTGGGTGCTCTCTGCCTCTTGTCTGCATGTGTAATGAGAAACCTTTAAAATGTTTCTAATAGTTGTTAATGGATGTGTGTGCATGCATGTGTATGTTTGGGAGTGTGTGTGTGCATGCATGCGTGTATGTATGTGTGTTTGTCTGTGTATACGTTTGTGTGGAATCCTCACAGTGGCAGCTGTGTGTGACAGACAAAACAATGAGAAGCCATCAATGTATCCATTAGAGACCAGGTTTTAAAAGCTGACAGGTGTGTCTCTTAACTCTCGTCAGCACACACACACACACACACACACACACACACACACACACACACACACACACACACACACACACACACACACACAGTACAGCATCCTGCTCTTAATTAACCCACAGAGATACACTTATAAGCAGATATGTGTTAGAATGCAACTAGAGGCTGAATAATACCCTTATTTCTGAATGAACGAGTGGATGAGTCTAAAAGGAAAACATCTGTAGTGCTATTTCACCATTCCACCATGAATAACTAAACACGTGAAACACCAATTGCATTTCATTATCACACACATTATAGATGCAAAAAGTGGTCCGTCAAGTAAGTTATGTCCCATAAGTACATGGAAATATGGCAGCTGGTAACTGCAACACGTAGGTAGGAATCAAAGGTCACAGAAGGGGAGAGCTCAACCATACACAGTAGACAGGCTTCGTCAGTCTGGTAGGAGAGAGAGAGAGAGAGAGAGAGAGAGAGAGAGAGAGAGAGAGAGAGAGAGAGAGAGAGAGAGAGAGAGAGAGAGAGAGAGAGAGAGAGAGAGAGAGAGAGAGAGAGAGAGAGAGAGAGAGAGAGAGAGAGAGAGAGAGAGGAAACCACCGCCAAGCAATACAACAGGCTGCAACATGATAACTTTCCTGTGTGTGTGTGTGTGTGTGTGTGTGTGTGTGTGTGTGTGTGTGTGTGTGTGACATTGACTGGGGAGTCTCCTTACCTGTTGTTATTCACGAGGGGCTCGGAGTACACACGGCAGTAGGACGACGGGAACCAACCTCTCCTGGGGGGTCAGGGGGGAAAGGATAGGAAGGGAAGGAGAGATGGGAGGGAGGGGAGAGGGGGAAGGAGGTGGAGGGGGAGGGAGGGAGGGAAGAGGGAGAGAGAGAGGAAGAGGAGAAGGAGAGCGGAAGGGAGGGAGGAGTGGAGAAGTGAGAGGGAGGTAGAGATGATGGAGGGGGGGAGGGAGGGAGAGAGGTAGAGTGGGAAGAGGGGGAGAGGGAGGTAAAGAGAAGGGATGGAGGTAGAGGGAGGGAGGAGGAGAGAGGGAAGGGAGGTAAAGAGACGGGAGGTTGGGAAAGATGATAGAGGGGGGAAGGGAGGGATAGGAGGCGAGAGGGAGGGAGGGATGGAGGAGGAGGGAGTTTAGAGCAATGGAGAATGACTAACATAACTCGTAATTCTACACACGTCTGGTAGCCTGGTGTCACAAAAACATATTTTCAGACTACAAATTCAGATTTCATGGCCCACACACAATGGCATACCTTTGAGCCACATTGCAAAGCAGCACTTTGGGATGAAAAATAAAATAAGAACTAAGAGGCTCAGCTATGCGGTAGACTATTATTTCACTACTCTGGTAAACCACAATTTAGAATCTTTTCTTTGTCTTTGTGAGCTCACACAGTAACCTCAGGGCCGCACCACTTAGCAAATCAAGGTATAGGCTTGGCGTAATTCTATGTTTTACTACATTGCTATCACACCCCATTAAACAGCCATTGTGCCCAGTCTGTTCTGTTCACAAAATTCGTCTGCTTTCCAAAAATACTAGACAACAATTACACATTTGTTTTTGGATAGCGATGGAATTCGACACCACCAGAGGGTAAGCTCTCTATTAGCACAGGAACGCCATGAACGACAACGCCGGAGAACGGGAGACAAACTTTGAACGTTTCAGTTGGGGTCCTGGGGTTTCACTTTCGGGAAGGGCATTGGCTTTTATCTGGTTGTTTTTTTCCCAACAGCTACTCACTCTAAAGATATTTCCTCTAAGTCTCTGACCTCGCTTTTTGTGTGAGCTTGATAAAGAGTGGTCCCAATGGGTGATTTAATCTCTTAACACTCTTCGCTGGCCTCGGGTAGAGTGAAGCATCAAAAGTGATGTGCTGTCAACATCAAAGGTAAAGAGCGTTGTCTGGTTTATACTGCTCAAAACAATTTAGTTCATTATTCGATCGGGACGTTGTACTGCATTTATTACAAGTGCTGTAAGATGTGGTCAGGTTAAAGAGCTATAATTGGAGTGTAATGAGTCAGAAATGCCATAGCCATCCATCAGCAATTTATGAGTGAAATGCTCTGTGAGAACATCCGTTTTGAGTTGACTGCGCCTGCCTCTGTATGGGCCAATTTAGATTTAGGTAGACTCCCGGCCCATTTCTGACCAAACCTGATTGGTCGGTGCGGAATCCATCTTGCCTGTCAATTACTGGTGTGAATGCAACAATTCTCAATGGGAGAGAAACGTAGGGTGGGAGGGAGCAGAGGGGGAGGGGGAATCTTGCACTCTTTTGCTGTTTCCTGCTCTCTTTCTTTACAACTCTCAAATCAGCAGCCAAATAATATTGAGGTTTATATTTGCATTAATTAGTTTCAGCAAAGCATTGATCTGTCTGTCTCAGGAAAACTGTGTACATCGTTTTCTTGTGACATCAGAATTTTTTTATTGAAGACGAGTATGTTGTGTGTGTAGACAGGTATCACTCAGGCTTTACATATTATTATCATGCAAAACCTTGCCATCCCTAAAGTGAGTCTTCAGAGGCCAAAAGCTTAGTTCCCGTCACAGTGAAGCTTTGCATTAGAAAACGGAGATAATTTAAGTGCTTTCTACACATGTTGTTATTCTGCCACATGCTGAAGCAGCACAGGGTGAAGTCCAAGCAAATCCACATAATATACCTCCCCGGCTGGGGATCCAACCACGCACCCTCAGAGGCAAGATAGTGGAGTCTAGTGGCTAGGCCTAAAACCCCCTAACCTGGTCCTTCATAATGTGAAGAAGATGTGTATCTGAACCCATTGTTAGGTTGCTTTGGATAAAACCATCTGCTGGATGACCAAAACTAAAAAAAGTTAAACAGAACAATATAAAATTGGAATATGACATATAGGATGACCACATTCCTGAACTTGCTTCATAGTTCTGGTTTCTATAGCTACTCTGTCCGGGTTTATTTTTGCTTTTGGTTTGCTTTGATTGTCCTCAGGCCCTGCCTCACATTTAATTTGGATAATAGCATACACCAACTGACTTAATGTAAATGCCATATACAGTATATTGTAATGTAAAATGCATAGAAACGCAGTGGATCAGGACTCTGGACCAGGACTCTGGACCAGGACTGGACCAGGACTGAGACCAGGACTATGGACCAGGATTGTATGAGGACTGGACCAGGAATGGACCAGGACCGAGACCAGGACTCTGGACAAGGACTGTATGAGGACTGGACCAGGAATGAGACCAGGACTGGACCAGGACTTTGGGCAAGGACTGTATGAGGACTAGACCATGACTGAAGCAGGACCGTACAAGGACTTCTGAATCAAGACTCACTGCCTGGTCTTCTCCAGCTCGCCGTACATCCAGCCGTCCTTCTCATCTGGGATGAGCAGCGTGATGAGCTCCCCCTCCTGGAAGCTGAGCAGCGTGGCGTTGCTGCCGGCCGTGTGGGGGAAGACAGTGCGCACGCGAGGCCTCGTCACCATACTGTTGAGGCCCGTGGCCACCGAGAGGGACCTGGGCATGCCGGCCTCCTCCTCGTGGTGGTCTGGAGGCGATGGGTGGGGAAGCGGAGTAATGTTAGAAACATGTTGTGAGTGTGTAAGGAGAACAGGGTGTTGTGTGTGTGTAAAAGTGTGTGTGTTTGTGCGTGTGTGTGTTTGTGTGGGTGAGTTGAAACACCAGGGTGGTGGGTGTGTGTTTGTGTGTGATGATAATAGGTTGGTGTGTGTGCGTGTGTGTGTGTGTCAGCAAAGATACATCTTATGCAAGCAGAAACCTAGATGTTTCTTTATTTTCTCTGTGGGCTTAGGGGGGGAAGCTTAGATTCAAGCAAATTATTTATGATGCACAAATTATATATTACGATAGATACACAAATCCATGAAAAATGTGTTTTACACAACAGGTGAAAGCAGCTAAAATACTTACGAGTCAAAGAGAGTCAATCAACATTCTAAACCTACAATCAAAATTTGATTGTAGAGTTTGTCGCCCAGCCCCACTATTATTGTTTCGCTTATACAAGTTCAACGCATAGCCGACGTTACTGAACACACTCTGTTGCCAGGGAATGTGACTACGTGACAACACTGTGTGGCCATCTCTCTGCTCCAGTCTATTCATCAGATAAAATACCAGGAACCCATACCTTCTAAGACTCACATTGTCTTTACACACCTTTATGCATACATGCATACACATACCTTTATCCAAAAGTAGAATAGATTTAAGAAAAGTTAGATGGATAGAAAAAGATTAGATTAAACTTCGTTGTCGTTGTCACAGTACAAAACCACAACTCGACCGAATGCAGTAAGCATCCAAGAAGATCCAAATAAAAGTAGCATAAAGTGTGGGTATAGCATAGTATAGCATCAGTGATACATTTCTACAGTT
The DNA here is from genome assembly GCA_026745465.1 of Lota lota. NCBI lineage: Eukaryota > Metazoa > Chordata > Actinopteri > Gadiformes > Lotidae > Lota > Lota lota. The sequence goes on along the minus strand of JACYXH010000278.1, from coordinate 825,030 downwards.
TATAGTTGTAAATTCATTCAGTATATATATCTATGAATACGGGAACAGGCAACAAACACCTGCATCCTACCAGATGTGAAGTCTTTGCCGTTGATGGCGGGGTTGCTGGTGGTGATGTTGTTCTGGTTGAACATGTTGGCCAGAGGACTGGTCTGAGTCTTGAGGGGCGGGGCCGGGGGAGCGCTCACAGAGTCACGACCCATCGACAAGTTCTGTTCACAAGGGGGGACAGCCAAAGTGAAGTAGAGATGACCCTAACCCTAACCCTGACACTATAGCTGTGGGGTTGATGTTATTTCACACCAGACTGGCTACATAACCGCACAACAACTGTAAAAAGATCTTACCTTCTCAGACATTAAGGATGTATATTGGAGATAACGGACAGATTTTAAGAATTTATTATGCTTCGTTAACATAGCTAGCTGGAATGAGGCTTGTTATATTGGATGTAATGTGCTGCTAAGGTGATTCCAATGATAGCTTACATAGCTAGCAAAAGTAAAGCCAATGCAAATAGAGGATAAATAAAAAAAAGTATGTGTTGATAAAGTACCTCAATCTCTTGGCCTTTAGCTTTATTTCCATAATATGTCCATGGCCATCCCCTTTTCTTTATCTTTTATCTAAATTATTATTCGCATTCATGGTATTAATTAGTGGGGAGGCCTTAGGTTTTTTGCTCAAAGTAGCACAGGTAGACCGCAGACTTTGGGTTTTGAACCACCCAGAGCCATTCAGCTGGGAGTCACACACTGCCGTAGCCACTATGCTATCATAATCCCCTCCCGACTCTCACCATGCTGTGTCGCGAGGGGGAGGGCGAGGGCAGTGGTGTGATGGGGATTGGCACGCGAAGCCCCTCGATCATTGAGAGGACGCTGTCAGGTATCTCGGTGGCGCTGTTGCACTGGTCCTGCCAGCTGGCCAGGTTAGCCCTCAGCATCTCCCCAGCCTGACCGCCGCGATGGACACAAACCAAATTTAAATAAAAAAGAAATGACAATGGACATTTTCACCAGGTTGACCTTACCTAACCTAAGACAAAGCACATTGAAGCAAACTTGACAAATGTCGCAAAAAGCTAAACATTTATAACAAATAAATGTGAATAAGGTGGTTATAGGCTGTCCTAAACAGAAGAATAAGTAGAGGTTGCAAAATGGATATGAAGCAAAGGTCTAAAACAAAGAGCATTTCATTTCGTCACTCATTTCCATGGATGAGGCCGAGGAATATTTTGGCCTCCTCATCGGTCCACACGTAGGCCTACCTTGTTGCTACTAGCCATATTTGTATATGTTATGGGAATAGCCGGGAAGACGCCAACAGCGGAAACAGCAGATCAGTCATGTGAGTTAAATGTTTGCTATGTCAGATCTTATTAGGCAAAGGTGTTTCCATCTCCCATTTAGAGCATCAACTTTTATTTCTAAAAAAGACAAAAACCACCTTAAGCGAGTGTAAAAGCATTTTTGTGAAATTGAGGAAATGTTTTCGAACGATGCCGTTTCCATCAACCTTTTCTAAGGTGATACTTCAAAAGTGCATAAAAATACCGTGATGGATACACGGCTAATGTTTAATGGTCACCTGGTGCCAATGGTCACTTCAATATAACTATTGACCTTTTCCATGCATTTTGTACGTGTTTTTACGTGGCTTTTTTGGGCTCACCTTATCGTGGAAGGCAGCGATCTGGTCGGAGAAGGTGCAGTGTTTGTCCACCAGGAAGCAGTAGCGTCTCTTCTCCTCCAGCAGGGCTTCCATACAGCCGTCCGCCATGAAGTTCTGCATGTCCAGCTGGCGGCTGGCCAGCGTGTCCAGGCACTGGGGGGTTGAGGGGACATTATGTCAGTCCCATTTCTTTAGTAGGTATTCAGAAGGATACAGATACAGGTCATGAAGAGCAAGTAGGGTGTCTTTGTCAAAGATGCCTGCAGGAAGGCTGCTGTAAGAGCCAATTAAGGACTGGTAATAATAATTTTGTTTAAAAGCAGTTAAAATGATAAACAATTATTTCATGAAAATTCATAAGATATTTATTAAAATGTATGATTTAGTAATGTTTAGCTCTGATAACATTTCAGTATTTTGAGCTTCCAGTCAGATAGCACTACGTCATAGCGTAATTGACTGGACGTAGTTCGTTTTAGTTTGAAGTTAGAAGCAACACAGTTTTTTGACCGTGCGTACCATGTCTATCTTTTGTGTTTCATAAGTAAACATTTAAAAGGAAAACTGTTTGGTTTGCTCGTGTTTCAAATACTGGTTGCAATTAGACTGACTTCAAAAAAGTGACACAGAACAATTAGAAACAACGAGGTACGTGCCACTACAGCTGCATACATCGGATATCGAACCAAGTACTTTTGGGATGGAATTCAAACCCACCACAGCCGCCACACAGCACTATCGTTGGCGATTCGAAAGCTCTAGTGCTATGGAACTCTTTTCCCAGAGGTGTCATAGCAGGCTACACACAGCTGTATCTGTATCAGGTATGTTTCATTTACAAGTGTCAGTGCCAGTGTTGGGCGAATTTCCGAAAGAACAGTATTTCACAGTTGTAAAGTATTATGATGGTGTCCATACTAATACCGTCTCAAAATATGTCTCAAGTTTTAAACGCTTGTTTCATTTTCCAGTTATTTAAATTTCACTAACTGCCATTTATCTGGGGCCGTGCTTACTGTTGGCTGCTGTCATTTGAGGCTTGAGAATTTGATTTGACGTCAGGCAATTGTGAGGATGTGCTTGAGCACAAGGCAAGAGCCTATGATAGTGATGGGGGCTGAAATGGCAGCTGGCGCTATCACCGCGAGTGAGCTTGTAATTTTTTTAAATATATATATATAATGTATATGAAGGTTGGAAAACTCACTTTAGTCTACGACAGATGCAACATGCTGGATGCATGTTGTGTGTGTGAGAGAATAAAGGTAGAATTAATTAATGATCTTTGGTAAACATTGAATTAGTTTTGTTTACTTTATATCCTCAATTGAATGCCAGATCGAATTCCCCATTATTTATTTTCCCCAAAATTAGCCCTACCTTCATGGCTTCAGGGTCAATACCTGCGCAAAGCTTAGGCTATATCAATATTGCTGAAAGCAAGGTTTAAAGTGCTGGAGGATTTCTTTCTTACTCCATAAACCTGAAAACCAGGTAAGATTTACGCAAATGCATAAGTATATGGAATATGGAATATGGAGAACAAGCATGAAATACAATGCTGTTCTTGTTCTCAAGCTGGCTGGCAATGTTGCTCCATCTCCTGGTGAAACCACTTGTCAAAATCACCCCGTTTGAGGCAACAGATAGCTAGATATAATGCTGATTTAATAATTCATTTTGGCTTAGAGGCCTAGCCTAGCTTACTAACAGATAGTTAGGAATAGCAAGATTATGAAGGTCATAATTCATCGCTAGTCAATTTCTCAAACATGCCTAGTAGCCTTATCCTGGATTTCTTATTTGGTTTATAATGTATAAAACGAGAATGGGGAAATAGGGATTTGCAGACGATCGCTTCCACCCTGTGGCAGAGGAGAATGTAGCAGCTTGTGGCACATTGGAAAAATACATTTTAAGATGCGCCCTTGCTTGATTATAAAATTTAAAAAAAGGATAATGCTAAACCCTAGTCAGAGCACCAGTATGGTCAATGTATTGGTATCTCACTAGTGTCTTCTATACATGATCAGTATGACACTATAATTAGTGTGAAAGTACTTTGTTTTACCCACAAATGCAGTGTAGTAATAGAGTAAGAGCGGTGTGTTCACATACAGCTAGTGTGGGCTTACATATTGCCCACACACACAAACACCAGAGATAAGACCACACAATCACACAGGGATGCACAAAGGGAGAGGCCATTTAATTTGACTGGTTGTGATTTGTGTTGCCTTGTAAAACACACAAGTGCCCACAAAGCACCTTGTCATTACATCAGCCAATCACATGGCCCTATCTCCCTCTCCATGTGTTTTTCCAACCAGGCCCCTTTGAACCCTGTGAGACTTAAAGGCTGTTTCTGTGTGTTGTGTGTGTGTGTGTGTGTATGTGCTTGTGTATGAATGGCAGTATGAGTGTGTGTGTGTGTGTGTGTGTGTGTGTGTGTGTGTGTGTGTGTGTGTGCACATGTGTGTTTGTGTGTGTGTGCAGTTGGGTTGAGCAGTATTGTCCTAATCTCTCCTGTACAGACACGACAGCTTGCCACACCAGTGGACTGTCTTTGGATCGTTTGTTAAATAGACAGACAAAGGAAACACTACTCAAAGTAGTAGTAGTAGTAGTTGTGTGTGTGTTAGTGGAGGGGGGTTCTACACAAGGGTTATCTACACTGACAAAAGGTCAAAACTCGAAAGGCTGTTATACTACTGTGGAGTGTGTGTGGTTGATGGCTAGTTTAGGCAGACTCACCTGGCCCAAGTCAAACTGATTAGACTCTGGGGCTGGGTGAGGCTGCACACCTGTGGGGCATTTCACAGTCATGCACACAGGTTAAACCAATCATCACCACACACACACTCAGGAGATCTCAGACATAGCAGCATGCTACACCTGCTCTGTTTATCTATTTACTCCAAACTCTGCAAAAAAACAGTTTAAACAACATCACCCTGTGTCCTAGTTGTCGGAGGAGCCCAGTTAAGCCACCTAGATGGCTTAACTGGAGTTACTGTTACACTCTTAACCGAGTGTAGCAGGGACACTGCTATAACTGTGTGTGTGTATGTGTGTGTGTGTGTGTGTGACACATTTTATCCTCACCATCTGAAATTGTTTAATCTTAGTTATTTTTCATCTGTCTTCTTCATTTATTCTATTTTTTTGTTTTGGTTGGATGGTTAGACGGTTAGCATTTCTTACAGTTAGACAGTTATTTAGATCTCACTGTCCAAGTCAACCAGTGGTGGGTGAGAGATCAGATTTACACATGTTGCCACACGGTCACCTCCACTTCAACGGCATTGCTCATACTGGCACTCCTTGTCGTCCACGCCACGCCCATAGCAACCATTGTTGTTATAAACTGGGTGTGTCACACCATCTTCTGTAGTCAACTCATGCTAACGTAAGCCCCGCTCCGGTCCTGTACTCGCTACCCTTTTTCATGCAAAACCTTTTCATGATGAAGATAATGTTACCTCTGCCACTATGACTACTACACCATTGGTGTGTGTACATGTCACACACCAATGGTGCTGTCAACCAGGCAAGACCACAATGAGCTCACTTAAGGATGTATACAGTTTTGTTTTTATTCAAAGGAAGAGACAAACCAGATCGAACACGCAATGATCCCAGTGCACATTAAACCAGCTTTACCCTCTAAGAAACTGCTTCAAACAACTATTACCACAACTATGTTTATAATATCACACACATAGCACACACACAAAAACACTATGTTTATGTCGATATTATCTAAAAGTTAAATAAATACATCTTTCTTTATTTGATATATCTTCTTTACTTTATCTCTATGCTGTGGAGTGGCAAAAAGGTTCTGTTGGAGCCCCCTGTTGCAACTACAAAGTATTCCCATGAGGCAACACTACAGTCAGAACTAATCTCTTCCCTGGAACCCCAACAACATGTGAAGTGATATGATACTGGAATCCTCGCCTGTGCCTGTCCAGTCACTGAGATGAGATGAAGTCATCAATTGTCTTTCGCTATTGCTTATCCGAAACACAAACTGTTTATCTCTGTAAATAATGGTTGCTATGGACAACCCCATTGTGAGTCACTTGTTTCACTGAGTAATGACAACGCTGTAACGCTGACATAATGGGAATATAACATATTTAAATGAACTGTGGGGCACAGGTAGGAGTGTTGGATCATTGAATACTGTGTGTGTGTGTGTGTGTGTGTGTGTGTGTGTGTGTGTGTGTGTGTGTGTGTGTGTGTGTGTGTGTGTGTGTGTGTATGAATGATCCTGCAATGAACTGATATTATTCAGGAATTCCAGAATGTCCTAATACAGGTGGAAATTAACTAGTAGCTAAATTTGGTACAATGCATCTCTTCTCCTTGTGCAAGAATAATGTATTTGTATATGGTCCCTTACAAATAAATGTAATATAATGAACTAAACTTAGTTAGCTTAGTTAGTTAACTAATTAGCTTAGATAGCTATGGGTGGTTTACCACAGCTTAGAACACATCAAATCAAACCATTGGGCATGTACTGTGGTACATTTACCATATTAATAGGAATAACGTAAATATGTCATTTTTTCTTATAATAACCATCTGATAGTTTGTTGACATATTGACCGCAACCTACAAATCTTTTTGTGGTTTGTGGTTTCACAAATCTGGTCACCTTATAGAAAGTGAACACTAAGACAAGGGTAAAATAATTGAAATAATAAAACAAATACTACTAAATATAAATGGTTCATCGCTTAGATATGTGTGAAATGAAAGCTGGGTGTGACACCTGTTAAGGCAGCTAAGACCGTCACCCTTTTTTGCAGATTCCTCTGATCATCCGTGTGACAGTGAAGACAGTTCTGTCAATTCATTTAACTTTTTTCATAATATATTAAATTCCACCTTCAAATTGCACCCCTCTTTGACGTTTTGTTCTCCATCCGTGACAGGCAATCAGCAGACTTTAAAGTGTATTTCCCTTTTGGGTTAAGTGTCAGTCGCTGGCAATCCTTTGCCCTGTCTGCGAGTCGCTGACATCCTACCCCTGAGCTGTCTCCTACATTGGTGTCTGCCGTTGCGCAGCCCGTGATGTTAAGTCTGACTTATGAGAAACAAGAACCCATCAATGTCTTTCTGTCTTTCACTAATGGGCTTTATTCACCTAGTCGCCCCCTTGCTGACCTGCATTCAGTTCCCCCACCCATCTAGCATTTAGAACCAAGATGGCTGCTAGGTGAATAAAGCCCAGGGAAGGACCCCAGGAGTCAAGAGTGGAGAAGGCAAATATTCTATTTTCAAAAGGCCCACGACACTTTTCATCAGATCTGATGTGACAGGAATTGGTTTAAGAAGTTTGAGTGCTTGTCTTGTTTTCTTCAGGTATAGGAAAAAAAGTTTGTATGCAGTGTAAACAGTGTGTTGAAATGGAATATCTCTCCTTGCAAAGGGGAACACCTCTTTGGAATTAACCCATATACACTCTCTCTCTCTCTCTCTCGCTCTCTCTCTCTCTCTCTCTCTCTCTCTCTCTCTCGCTCTCTCTCTCTCATATTTTCCCTTGGATAGCGGACAGGTGAATGGAGGTGCTGAGAGAGAAAGAGAGATAGAGAGGGAGTGCGAAAGAGACAGAGCGTTTGAGAGAGCGATAGTTTGAGAGAGAGAGAGAAAGAGAGAGAGTATGTGGGTTAATTCCAAAGAGGTGTTCCCTTTTGCAAGGTTATAATAGGTTGGACATTGTTGACAGAACGTGCACGCACGCACGCACACGCACGCATTCACACACACACACACACACACACACACATGTGCAGTGGGTGCCTTATTGGCACGGACTGTATTGACAATAGAAGACATTTCCTAGAGAAAATGCATGTGGTTTACTGCCGTTAACACCGCCTTCTGCTGCTACACCACATATGTTTAAACTCAGTGTAGCACTGATCTATCTGTAGGCAGTGAGTCCTTGTTGACAGAACAGATGATTCTGAACAACACACACACACACACATACACATGCACGCACACACACACACACACACACACACACACACACACACACACACACACACACACACACAAATACTCTGCATAAAAAGCAGCCTAACTTGATCAGCGGTAGCTCATTTATATACCGTAGTAAAGGCTGGGGTAGGTGTGTGTGAGTTAGAGTGTGGGTGTGAGTTAGGGTGGGTGTGAGTTAGGGTGGGTGTGGGTTAGGGTGGGTGTGGGTTAAGGTGGGTGTGGGTTAGGGTGGGTGTGGGTTAGGGTGGGTGTGGGTTAGGGTGGGTGTGGGTTAGGGTGGGTGTGTAAGGACTAGGGCAGGTGTTTAAAGGCAAGGGTGGGAATGGGCCCTCAGGGTATTTGCTGTGGTGCACAACCAAAATAACAAAACACTGTCAATTATGGAATGAAAAATCTAACCATACCCTGACCATATGGTCAACAGCATGACATCATGAATTTTGCATTATTATTTTAATGACCATATGTGCATTATGAACACACAACAGGGTATAATTGGGAGAAAGGAACAAGATATTTCTTATCTTTGAGTGAATACATTCCCCTGCTGACCGGATCAACCTGTAGATCAACATGTTAGTGTGTGTGTGTGTGTGTGTGTGTGTGTGTGTGTGTGTGTGTGTGTGTGTGTGTGTGTGAAAATGCAATCAGGAAGATTTTTTAAACCCCCAAAAACTATTTGCGGAAGAAAGAAAAAATGAAAGACTGAAAGTGAAGAGGTCAGCAAGACGAACAGATGTTACTATTACTATTTTCATAGCAAACATTTTCACAGGCGACTTTCACACAAACTGTTAAAGTACAAGCCCCAAACCGAGGAACTATCTTGCTACACACAAGCATATGAAACAAAGCTACCGCACACACTTGAAGTAGGTACAAATCCTGTCCAGCATAGCTTGAAATATGTGTTCATGTGTCCATGCATGCATGGATGTGTCTAACTGTCATGCGTGTGTGCACTGGCAGGCTCACGAGAAGGGGTTTATTTCTGCCGTGCACTAACAAGTGCATTAGGTCAACAGATCTAGCCCTTCGCTCCTACCCAGCAAGAAACCCAGCGTCCCCAGCTACTGTTACACACCGGTATCACGTTTGTCAGGGGAAGTGTGTGTGTGTGTGTGTCTATAAAGAGTCAGGGTTCATGTCAGTGCATGCGTTAGTGTACCTGACTGTGCTCATGTAGATGTAGATGTGTGCGTGTGTGACAGAACATTTGTGTGTAACTGCATGCAGGGAATGTGTGCGTGTGTGTGTGTGTGTGTACGTATATGGTGCATGTGTGTATATGTGTGCGTGCGTATGTATCTACGTGTGTATGTATGAGTGAGTGAGTGAGTGAGTGTGTGTGTCTGTGTGTGTGTGAGAGAGTGTGTGTGTCTATGTGAAGTCAGGGTTAATGTCAGTGCATGTGTTAGTGTGCCTGTCCTGTGCTCATGTACATGCAGCTGTGTTTGTGTGACAGAACATGTGTGTGTAACTGCATGCGGTGAATGTATGTGTGTATTTATGTGTGTGTGTGCATATGTGTCTGTATGTACACATGTCTAAGTTCTGTGTATGTATGTGTGCGTGCGCATGTGCATGCATACGCGTGTGTGTGTGTGTGTGTGTGTGTGTGTGCATGCATGCGTGTGCATGCGTATGTGTGTGTGTTTGTCTGTGTGTGTTACCCCCACAGCTCACCTCATTCTCCTTGATCTCGTACTTGTTGGCGTTCTTGCCCTGGCTTTTCCTCCTCAGCTTCTTCAGCTCTGACTGCGAGCGCTCCAGCGAGTCCTGCTTCATCTTGTGCTCCATCTGGTACCTCTTATAGGTAGCCTTTAAAATGCACAAAACACTCCAATCAACACTCAAACACACCATGGAATATAAAGTACATCACGTTAGCTTATTTCCACAAATTATTATTATTATTTGGTATAGGTTGACTTTAAGCAAAAGTCAAAAGATATTTATGTCAATGTACTCTTTATGCCAAAATCGAGCTCATGTAACGTGTAATATGACAACTTATTTTGTGTCCGACGACGAAAACATTTTAAATAAGCATATCATAGCCTGTTTTCGCTTTCAGCTTGTATAAAACCTGCACATGTGTTTTGTCACTTTCGTATTATCCAATCAAATATCCCAATGGATCTCATAACATTTAAGAATATTTGGAAGACGTTGTGTGGAATGATTAATCAATGTTGAATAAATGAATCCCTCCAACAGTTTCGTTATAGTATTATCTGTGATTCCACCTGAGAACACAATCTTGGACAGAAATAATTATACTTATTTCCTGCCTATTCCCCTTGCCAGGTTAAATGTTCTATTGTGATTGACATCGTCACTTTGAATGGGTTTCCACATCAATGTCACATTTATTGGCATGGCAACCGCTTCTAATTGCAACAATTTTCCACGTGATACGTAGGCAGTCAAAGCCGATGACAATTACAATCCTGGGTCTTTTGTGATGACGTCTGATGTCATCTGTCAACCACAGCCATCCTGGTCTTACAGTGCACCTCAAAGGCTTTGGCAGACATTTTATACATATTTTGTTTTGGAAGGAATCGATTAGAGGAAAACAAGAAAAGGGATTGGTGCTTTCCTTATAGAGTTTTGTTGAGACACTCACATTTCCAAGCCCACAAACATCCACCCTCATACGCACACACATACATGCAACGGACACACACACGGACATGCACACACACACACACACACACACACACACACACACACACACACACACACACACACACACACACACACACACACACACACACACACACACACACACACACACACACACACACACACACACACACACACACACACACACACACACACACACACACACACACAGTGGTACTTACGGTCATGTATTTGACATCCAGGTCAGTCTTTCTCTCCAGCTCAGATATTATTTCTCTGTGGAACCTCTTGAACTGCAGGTGAGGAAGAGAATATGGGAGGAGAGGAAGAGGAGATAAGAGGAGAGGGGGAGAGGAGGGGAGAGGAGAAGAGTTGGGATGAGATGAGAGCAGAGGAATACAGAGGAGAAGGGATGACAAGAGAGGAGAGGAGACAGAAGAGACACCGATTAGTTGAGAACCATGATGGTCTCCACGCGTCTGTATGCATGTGGGTTTGTTTGCATGTGTGACTGAGTGCCTGTGTTTTAGTGCGGGCGAGAGACTCCAGTCTAATATTGTGCTGCTGAATGAGTCAGAATCGATGCAGTAAGATGCCCACAGACATGTTTAATTCTCTCTCTGTCTTCTTCCCAACTCTCTATGGCGTATGCTCTGACAACACTAAAACCAATCCAACAGCGTGTTTGTTTTATTTGTAATTAATTTGATTAATGATTTACTTTTTTTTTATGTAACAAAAACACGTGCACACGCACACTCAGACACACACCAACACATGGCAGGAAAATGCACATTGCTGAACCACATGCATACACACATCCTGCAGTCTCAGAGAGATCTCAGCCTGCTCTCCTCCCGACATCATGAGTCACACTCTTCAGTGTTACTGTTGTTACACAGCCTTTCTGCATGGCTCAGAGCAACCTTCACTCCTCAGCCAAGCCTTGACCCTCTGCCTTCGCCAAGCCTCCCATTGGCACAAGGTGTTTGTTTGCTGCTTCTAAATTGCAGCGTTACTCTCCATTATTTTTCACTACTTTCATATGAAAGGGAGGTTTACCAAAGTGACCCTGTAGTGAATGGTTTTGTAATATTCACATTCAATTCACGGATTTAATTTAAGGAAAAATAACTATTAACTACTTTTAACTATAACTATGTGGTTGAGTGCTGTGGTTGAGTGCTGTTTCTGCATAGGGTAGATACACAAGGTGGATTAATCCAGTGTTTCCAGTAGATCTGCATCGTCTACTGTAGCAGATGCAGCAGGTGTTTTGTTTTGTTACCGTCTGGGCAAGTTGAGGCCTGTTATTTTCCCCAAGCAGGCAGGAAATACACGACCACGTTACGTGTGTTTAAAATACGTTTTTATCTATGCATTTGTTTATTGATTTGTATTTATGTTCATCCTTTGCCATAATTGTACAACCCATCAGTTTATTAAATGGAATGGAAGGGAATGGAATTAAAAGGACCTGAAATAAATGCAATTGAAATCAGTCTAATTGAAAACAAGTAGAAAAAAGATAACAAATAGAGATGAGAACACCTAAAGTTCCACTTTACAAGTTCATAAACTCTCTGTTTGAAGGTACAATATGCAAGACATGCGATTTCAAGCTAGCTCGAGTCTAATTTTGAAGAAAAAACACCCAGCTCTTCACCCCTTCCTGTCGCTTCTCTCTCAAAACGCCGCTCATCCTCAAAAAGCGAGGTTTGCTTTTTGAGGATGAGAGTTAACATTAAATGTCCCCATGCTGCTGCAGAGTCTGAGCAATTCACCTAGATCCATGTAGCCTTAAAGTTAGCATCTATGACAGAATGTGTTTTAAAGCACATTTCAACCTAACATTTCTTGCACATTGTACCTTGCTTGATACCTTGCCAAGACACGCAAGTCGGCCACACAGGAGTGGCTGACACACGAAAAGAGCAACAGGAATGGTTGGTTTGGGTGTGGCAGCGCAAGGTTTGGTTGGCATAGTGATGACAAATGTGCCGATACAAAATACGTACATTCTCCTCCAGCTCTAGATGCACCTTCTTGTGCACCTCGGAGATCTCCATTAGCACCGCACCTGAAAAGAGAGGGACAGGAAAGAATAGGGATAGAGACACGGGGGTATAATGATATAGAAAGAGAGGGGGGGGGAGAGAGGGACAGCAAAATAGACCCAGAGACACAGAGATATAATGAGAAGGAGAGAGGGAGTTGAACAGAACAAAACAAAAAAGACAAAATGCGTTAGAATGAGAAAGAATAATCGATTGCATTGTGTTAAAGGTCATCAGGAAAGTTCAAATGTACTCACGATGAAAAGAGCTGCAAATTTCCAACAGAATGTTCCTCCTACACTTGTACATTTATCTTTTTTGTTATTTTGAATCATCCTCCTTTTACTACTATCATCCGCCAAGACCAAGACAAAACCCAAAGCGAAACAATATTAGCATAATAAACTACAGAACAATTACAAAAAAACAACGAAAAACAAACAAACAAATGCCACTGCTTTCACACCATCTTCTGCCTGTCATTCTAACACATAATACTTGTTCATTCTATCACAACCTCAAATACCTTGCGGCATTGTTTATTCCAGCGCGCTGTGGGTAGACCCCAAGGTCACACGGTAGCTTAATATGCTGTTTATGAAACACTTTCTGACTATTTTATTGACAACAAACAATGGAGGAACGTTGCCGAGCGAGTGCGTCAACGTGCCTGACTGCGTGGGCCTGAAAAATTCACAGATGGGGGACCCCTTCGTCATCAGGGGATGAAGATGGACATCCAAAACAATAAAGAAAAACATAATTTTTGTGTTAACTAGGATTATTCAGTGTGAATGCTGCAATTAATAAGAGGGTTTTTATGGACCTGATATAAGCTTGCTTTGGGGAATTTGTTTCTAGAGGGACATCAACACATGATAATTACTGTACTTCACAGTTTTTCATTATCGAGGTCCGTTGATAATAGACTGGTGAAGGAGTTTGGACCAGGCAATCAGTTGATTGTGTAATCATAAAGGGACTACATTTCCCATTCACAGTGGTAACCTGAGACAGAACATTATTGCTACTTGTTTGGTCATGAACTAACCTTCATCCCCCTATGGGGCTACCCCAGCGGGATTCGCTTTCTCAGCATAGAGAAATATTACATTTCATGACCATGCACTATGAACAAATCCTCTAGGCAAACTATACAGTGATTGTAACTAGATACAAAAGTGTCAAAGAACGCAAAAGGCTTATGTTGTTTTTCAAACAAAGGTGTGCCAGCCACCATAGACAGAATGACTTAGAGTATTCATAAATGTGTCTTTAATTATTTATTTGTATACACTGGAAGACATAATTATGAAATAGGTCATGTGACATTCCAAGCTTGGACCAGGTGAGTGACTAACTGTCTTCTCTTGCAATATGCTAATAAAGGCTTTTAACCTGTACTGATGAAAGACAGCAGAGGTGTGTCTTCAGTAACCGTATGAAGGCTATTAGTAGGTCTGTCTCAACACATACTGGAAGTGTGTCACAGTCCTCAGCGAGGTGTGTTCACTACAATTACACAATAAATCAGTCAGGTATGTGAAGAAATACTATTATGCGGACTATACTGAGTAAAAGTATTAAGTCTGCCCATATACAATTACACGTGTGAAGTACAAGTAGAAGAAATTGTACTTGAGTAAAGTTCTTGAGTAAAAGGGTTGTAAGTACTTTTCACCCCTGACACTTAATTTTTTCTCTAATAGTGTAGAATAGAATAGATAGTAAATCATGGTAAACTACAATAACCATAAAACATACAAATAAGTTATATCCATTCTACACAACAATAATGTGAAAAAGGGTTAAAGAAAAGGGTAAAAAAAAATATGTGACTAATTGAGCATCCAGAATAACTCCTTTCTGTTCAATACACTGTAGACAGATTGAGTAAAGCTTCCAGAAACATAGCATTCTCACTGACAGGTGGTCAAAATGACACTCATGCTCAGCTTGCCAATCTAGACTACATGACAACCCAGTATGTTAACACAGAAGCAGTACGTAAACATTACCCTTCTTTGTTGCATCTTGCTGTGGTCATAATAACCCTCTCAAACAAGCACACACACACACACACACACACACACACACACACACACACACACACACACACACACACACACACACACACACACACACGGCCAAAGTCATTCACTCACTCACTCAACACAGTTCAAACAACTGGCATGATAAAGGTTAGACGAACGTAACGCGGTAAAGGTGTCCTTTGTGAGTTCTGGCAGAGAGCTGGCAGAGTGAGCTTACACAGTAGTGGGTAGAGGAGGAGTGAAATTAAAAGGTTACTTAGGGAGGAGGGGGAGAAAAACAAGGAACAGCGATTGTGTGCTTGTGAGGTTTGATAGAGCCAGAGACGACAGAGTGACCATTAGATGAGAGAGAGAGAGAGAGAGAGAGAGAGAGAGAGAGAGAGAGAGAGAGAGAGAGAGAGAGAGAGAGAGAGAGAGAGAGAGAGAGAGAGAGAGAGAGAACTAGAAACAAGGAGCAGCGGAGAAAAAATAAGTTAATAAAATGGGTGGGGTGACCTTGTGGACTAAATATATACTTGTACTAGCATGGATAACTGGACGGACACAAATGTTACCAATATGAGTATTATAACATGAATATGATTATACATTTATATGAAGAGTAGGAGATTTACCGAATGGCATGATGTGGGCAACAGAAAATAGCATTACACTGCCAATTATATCCAACCAACTCACCTCACTAAACTTGGAAAATGTGGCTGCCCACAGCCTTGTTTGCCCAACAGATTTATGGCTATTGAGTCAAGAGTGTTGTGGGGAAGTGTGAGATATGTGATCCGTAGGAGTTGAAGTGAATGCTATTGTAAATCATTTAAGAGCCAGCCCACGATGTTCCCTAATATTGGAAAAGCTAGACATCCTCTCCCACAACCTCAAGGAGCAACACTGGGGGTAACTTGTCTAAATATTTTAAATAACGAGACCTCAGCAATCCCGAGGCAACCTTTTAACTGGCTATGCAAATACTAATAATAATACTAATAATAAAGTAGTAGTATATCACAGTAGTATAAAAAATAATAAAGAATTAAATCAAATAAAGCTTTATCAGTTGTAAATGTGTCTATCTTCCATTTTTTTCCAGCTGCTTAATGAAAAGGTATAAATATAAAGTTACTGATATAGAATTTCTGACAGGATAGTATTACACCATCCCAAAAGTAGATAACAAAAATAAAAATGGTTCTTATCTCAAGATGGGAGGATCATTTTCATCAAAATACCCACATTACCAATAATATTTGCTACAATTGCAAAATAAAAATAAAACTTGAAATGAATTTTCTTGAACATTTTAAAACTGCACTAATTGATAAGATACAACCAGTGTTGTGGTATAACTTGTGATGAAATCTACCTGGGCTGAACTAACCCTACCCTGTTAAGAATGATGTACACTGCAGTAAAATGCTGCTACTGTTCCAACACACTCCTGAGAGATTGGTCATGGACCCCGGGGGAGGGAGGGAGAGAGAGAGAGAGAGAGAGAGAGAGAGAGAATTCCATGAAAAACAAAAACAATTATGTTAAAATCTTGCTGTTTTAAGCCTGTTATTAAGACCTCTTTAAGATTCTGAATTACATTTAGATTTATATTCAGTGATTAAGCAGACACTTTTATCCAAAACGACTTAATAAACGACTTAGCAAACGTAGGCTGAGAACAATGAAAGCATAATTAACATTCTACTTTAAAAAGTATATTACTTTGTTGCATACAAAAAAATGTAAGAAATTATTAAAATAATAAATAATAATAAATTACTAAAAATAAAATAGTTAACTGAAAAAAAATATATACTTTAAGAACCAAAAAAGCCCTTCCTGCTCTTCGACCAGTCAGGGTAGGGCATGCAAAGCAGCGCAACATTCCTCCAAAGTGTTTGACTATGGGCACAGTAATCCTGGCTCAAACACCACGTAATGCACTCACACTGGAATACGTCAGGATTATGTAAAGTGTGCCGGATGCCATTTGAACAGAGAGGAACCATCAAATTAGGGCTGAATGTGTGTGAATGTGTGTGTGTGTTTTCTAATTCCACTAAAAGTCATAGGACGCTTACCATGGGGACTGTATTACTGCCCCAATCTCTATGGTAACAACAATGATAATACAAAAAAGCCGTTTTTAAAAATGTCTGACTTTTAGCGACCATTCTCCTCGACATGTCAAGTTTCAATCTTCTTCAACCTCAGTCATTTGTCTGATAGGCACAGGTCATTGGGCAGGTATTTGGATGACGTAATTAAACAAATGTTTTAGAACATTTGAACTTTGACAGAGATGCAGTCAGAGAATTTGAGGGGGGAGAGAGAAAGACATCGTACAGACACAAAGAAGCGAAGGTGGAAGAATGAGAGAGGGAGGGAAACAGCAAGTGCAGCAAGACTTTGTTAGCCCGCATAGCGTATCTGGTTGCCGGGGGTTGGCTCTGTGTCACTGGAGCTAAGGTTTCTAAGAAAAGAAAGAAAATCCTTCCAGTGCAGAGGTGGACCAGGAGAAAGCTGTATACAGCAGCACATGATTCCTGGACAGAACCTCCTCCAACCACCCTCTACAACAATCTCCTCAATCCACCCAAGTGGATACCAGAAAGGGAACAGTCATCTTTGCTATCAAGCCCTTTAATCCTTTTGTTCCTTCAGTCAAAGTCTGCAAAGTCTCTGACAGTATCCAATGTCAGGCTCATCTTCTGTAGAATAGGCTTGAGGGGTCAGTGGTCACATTACAAAAGAGACGAAGGCAGCGGTAGACAGTAAGGGGATGTAGTTTGGGTTTGATGAGACACAATGGCCTCAGTCTGACAGTAGCCCTGGATTAGACAACACTGAGTTTTCGTTAATCATCGCCTGATCAAAACCACATCTCTAGGTGATTGAGATGAAAAAAACCTCTTTGTGGGAATTGTGACTAAATACTCTGTCTGTCAGTCTTCCGGTCTGTCTGTCTGGCTAATTGCTTTCCCTCTGTCCTCCCGTATGCCTCACTCTTTCTCTTTCGCCCATTATCTAACAAAAATACACACATACACGTTTGCATAATATGCATAGTATCCAAAAACACAACAGCAAAATGAGAGACAAACAACAAAGATATAGAGAGATAGAGAGATAGAGAGAGTCTCTTTATTATATTATGGTAAACTATAGCATACACTATCTCATATGGAAATACATTGGACGATGCTAAAGCTAAATTTGTGTCTGATCCTACCTGTAAAATAACATGCAGTTCAAGTTTAAAATATGTACAGAAGATTGACTCCCTGTTGTCTTAAACTTCCTTATCCATCAAATATTGGCAGTTCCCCACCACACAGAGGAAACTATGATACAAGCTAACAAAACTAAGTGTAACACGTTGACAATACAAAACTATCAAATATCCCGACAACTGTCACAGGGCCGACATGAAGCAGAATAAATTAAAAAAGCTGATCTCTTGTGGACGGCTTCATTTAATTACTAGTTTGCTTCACAAATTACCAGGGGAATAGCAAGTCACAATGGTAAGAATGAAAGTGTTCCACTCGTGAAAAACAGCAAGGTTAGAAGCCAGACATATTTGTGAGCTTCTAAAGACCTGGAAACCACGTTAGCTTAAACAGTTAAGCGAACCCGGTGAAGATTACCTGCATAGTGCATTGCTTACATGTGTGTGGATAATACTACTTGGGGATCAGTTTGGGATTGTTTATGTTCGAGACTATCTTACAGTTATTGTTACAGAAGTCAATGTAAAGGTGCTGCTAAAAGTATGGTTCATGATACATAGGATGACCGCCCTGTATCACTAAACAAATTAAATGATTTATGTAGTATTGAACATTTAGTAATAGGCCTAACAGTTTGCATTGTATGAACATTGGTCAGCTTATCCTCACTGTCCTATACGTTCCCTGTGGTTATTTTATGGCTGTATTGTACTAAACCATTGTAGATAATGTTAGCTTACTTTTAAGCATCCAATGTTACTCTATTGGTAGCTAACAGCCAGCGGCAATACACCTTCACAAAGGTGTATCCCCTTTATATTCATCTTTCGGTTGGGGAACAGGGTTGAAGAGGATTTAGATGCCTTTTCTTACTCACATCTAGGAATCAATTGTAAAAGTGCTAAACGTTGACTCAACTACTTACCAAGTTCTCTGGACGCAGGCGAAACAGCAGCGTTCTCCCCAATCTTAGACACTGCATCAAAATACATCTTTCCAGCCAAGGACATCGCTGGGAAAACAAACAGATTTACATTAAGTCATTTGGTAGACCAACAGGTGAGGCTGAGTGTATGCCAATAGCATGCTCACCAATTTTATACAAATAAAAACACAAAAACTAAAACATGGAGTGCGTCATAAACAAAAAGTGAATATAGTAATGTTTGTCAAAATATGTATTTGGGGAGAGGTTGTGTTGTTATACGTTGTTTGGTGGACACTTGTTGGGAGGGTATACATTCTTAGTATGCAGTTATTGGTTATAATAATTGATTATAATAATAATCAATAATTAAATAGATGCTCACCAGCCACTGATTTCTCATAGCTCTTCCCCAGGTTGACCAGGTTCCTGAGGCCAGGGTTGAATTGGTCCATCACATTCTGGAGACAGGAGAAATTAGGACTATATTTCAGATTATGTCACGATTGGAAATTTACATACAATTCCTATGCAGGAATTGTGTTCCCAAATACATGACCTCAACGCCAATCATCAGCTGATCATTAACCAACACTTCAGTTCACGTCACTGCTGTCACGAGTCAAATGACACAGAGGACCCAGCCTGGTGTGTCAGGGAGAACATATCGAAAGGTGTTCACCTTTCTCTTGACAACAAGCTACAACCTAAATGATCATAAAAGTGGAGATAAAAGCGCAATTAAAGTACTAAGTGTATAATAAGTGTAATTTTCACTTTCAACAAGCAATAATGGTTAATGGTTACACTCGTCATGAGTCCTGACTGCATCAAAGTCACATCTGTGCTCCCTAATGCCACGTCGTCGCGTGTTGATCTCGTAATCACAACCATTACGCAGGTTCACAGACCCAGAGATAAGCACTACACAAGGTCTATCTGAATCAGACAGAAACTACACCTCACGGGTTGATAACCAATGTCTGACTAGTTTCATGATCTGTGTTTGTTAAATAGATTTGTGTAGATAGATTGGTGTAGTCTGATATGTGTGTTAGTTTTCAAAAAGAAAACATAACATTTTGGATTCTTCAGGGATTATAAATGTCACCAAGTGAAAAGAGGTGAAACAGGTATAAGTACTTCACCATGTATGTTCCTTCCCCAGAAAGTTATTTACTCTGTAGTTTGACAATATCAACATTTTCTCAATCTCTCATCAATCAAGCTTTCAAATAATGAGCCCACGTCAACTAGGGGGACAGTTGACAGGACTTTTACACTCTGAAACTGGAGTTGGCCATATCTGTTTACTGACATATTTATGGCTGTCAAGTTTCAGTTGAAGGTTGTAAATACAAAAAAAAACATGGGGGGGGGGGGGGGGGGGGGGGGACCTGAGCACACAGCCTAACCAATCAATGCCAACTACCTCTGATTGTTTGCATTATTAAGATGTTGTGTTGTGTGTGAGAGGTGATGGTAGACCTACAGAATACCTTTGCCGGTTAAATTATTAAGAATGTCGTTTTTTCTTACATTCCACTAACACGACATGCTGTTGTTGTTTCCCATGAGAAGACAGCTGTAATAAAAGTCCTTGGAACTTACATTAACAGTCATACTTAGGCCACCGTGACACTTGGTGGATGTATATAAGCATTTCATACAGTGTGAAGTCTTCCACATAGTATATATTATTTGAGGGACTAGGCCTAACGTTACAACACCCAGGTTTGGCTTGTTTTGAAATGAGAAGGCTAGAAAAAGTATTCAAGACCAATGAAGATGTAAATATAGCCTAGGCTGCTCAGATTAATCATAAATTAATCTACTGGCCTACATACGAATAGCGTTTGTTGTTGATTTTAGGGGAGAATCTGCTTCTTCAATAATCACAGTGTCAAAATGATTCAAGTTTAAGATCGTGAATTCCGTTTAGCAAGACGGCAACCGATCTCAAATCGAAGCTCACATTCCCATACATGTTGAAGTATACAACCAAACAAATGTGAACAAATGGGAGTATAACTACTTATACTATGATGTACAGGTCACAGAGTAGCTTTACATCGTGTCTCGCACCTGTCGTTTACCCAGACTAAAGTCATAGCAACACCAACCTTATATGTACTTTCCGTCAGCTTGTTAGCTTCTTCTGGTCCTCGCGACATATTTGTACTCCTTAGGATACGAGACTAAAACACAAAAGACTATCGAACAGGGGAGAGACAGGGGAGGGGGGTGGGGGGTGGGGGGGGACGTAACACAACCTATGAGCTCCAACAATTCCTCATAGCGCAGGAAAAGGGATCGTATAACCAAATAATGAAAACACGTCAAAGTTGAATACTCCAGGAAAAGAGAGTGAAAGAAACGGTCGGTCGTGTTGCTGCCGATTTCAATGTGAATAAAAAATGAGCTGTCAAACTTCTACGTCGTTGACAAGGTGGTTGTGTATTTGGGGGGTAGGGGGGTAGGGGGGTTGTGTCGTCACACCCTAACTTTGAAATGGGCAGCAGCGACCGAATCCCAAATCCTGGCGACGCGCGCTACCTGGAGGCGACATCGCTCCAGCGACATTCAGTGATGTCATACCACGTGTATTACGCTACCTTCAAGCCGTACAGATTAACGCATCGTTTCCGTTTGAACTGATAATATGAGCCCGATTACGTGGCAACCATTTCGTGAAGAGATGCCTATGTTCCATTGTTGTTGGATTTATGCATAAATGTTCTGCAAAACGGTACAAAAACACATAAACGATCTTGGACTTGATTTGCCATCATTTCAGTTTATATGCACGAGTTATACTCGGTATTATACAAATGTGTTGCAATAATAGGCAGCATTTAAAGAACAATTATAGGTGAATGTGACAGTGTTTACAGGCTTCACAGTATGTTCCACATTTTACCACCAGATGTCGGTCAGCAGCAATAATTGGTAAATAATCTAATCATAGGACTGTATTAAAAAAGCTAAAGCATAATGTTTAATGTTTTTTTATTTTTATATCAATAGTAAGATGTAGGCATACAATACATTTATCTAATAACTTAATCGTTAAACACTACCAATACTATACACCATACCCGTGTGTAGCTGCAGGCTACACCTACAAATAAGCTTTTGGTGATAAGACATACTGAAATAAATGAATCAAACAGACAACCAGAGCAAAAGCCAAGCATATAAATTACAGGAGCAAACATGACACACTCTCTAAATGTCATCTGATGTGAAGGCCTTAGATCACTCCCTTTGGGGATCTACACAAAAAAGGGGGAATACAAAATAGGCTCACGGCCTGGGACTCTTGATGCTGAACGCTCTTACCTTGCAAAATGCTTAAAGGTGACAAACAGCATAATTAGTCTCTGAGATTATATAGCTATATATAGCAAAATCAGGCTGAGCTATGGTCCTTTTTAAGGTAGGGATCCACACTGAAGAATGACAATGGTAAGCAAAACAAGATATTGTGGATTGGAATGGAAGCAGGGGGGGGACGGGGACGACATATCAGTGTTGGGAGGAATACAGCATGCACAAGCATAAATCAGACAACACACAGACGCTATAAGCAAACAGGTGAGGTGATGGATGGTGAAGGATTAGCTTTTATAGTCTGCATAAATAACTTGACTAATAGGGCGTTTCCTCTGTCTGAATCATGTCTGGGGGATCAGTTTGAGGTGAAGAAGGATCTTGAAGTCAAATTTAGTGTAGTGGGTAAACATTGTGGTGGAATTGTTTAAGGTAAAGGTACTTTTATTGTCACATACACATACATATAGTGAAAATTTTCCTCTGCATTTAACCCATCCCTCAAGGGAGCAGTGGGCAGCCAATCACAGCGCCCGGGGAGCGGTTGGGGTTAAGTGTCTTGCTCAAGGACACCTCGACATAGTTAGGGTTGAAGTCGGGGCTCGAACGCTCCTTCCGATTTTTGCCAGCCGGTTACCAGTCCACCCGCCTTAACTCCTGAGCTAATGTCCCACCACAAAAAACACTGGGTTTTAAACACTGTGCTTGTGAGTCTTTGAGGTGCTTGTAGTCGGTAGAACACTCATTCTTGTCTGTAGAAGTTTAAATAAATAGCTCTTTGAACTTCTTTATGTTTTCCCGTCGTTAACTTCAAGAAGTTCAAAGAATTCCAATATTTCCAATTCCCTTTGATTTCTAAATTACTTTTGGTCCAACGTCCATTACATATATGAGAAGACATGAAATGGGCTTGCTTGACGTAGGCCCATGAGGTCTGTGTGTACGTTATCTTATGTGAGGCTGACACTGACATGTACATACGGTAATTCTAAAGAAACCCTAATGACACCCTTTTGTTTGTGTGTCATCTTTCGTCCGGAAACTATCGGAAAATAAAATCTGCTCCTTACCCTTGGAATCAAAACGAGGCGTCTCAGTGGACTGTATGACACATACGATTCTTTGACTGCTCTGTGGTCTGTGGTTAGGAGGAATAATCTATGGCACTGTTGGCTAGGACTCCTTTGTATAAAGTACTGCTGAATCTACACCTTCTCATGCCAAGGCAACTGCCTCAGTCTAAAAAACAACAACTTTAGTGAAGTCATGAAGAAGACTGGAAAAACCAGAGGGGGGAACTTGAATGGCTCAACTTTATTTTTTTTTCGGGAGCTTGACAACAATACAGAGAATATTCTTGGGGTTGCTTTTTACGTTATCTTTTTGCTTTGAGTGTACGTATACGGGGGGGGGGGGGGGGGGGGGGGGAATCAATGACAACTTCAGATGGTGTGACGGTTTACAGTGGGGAAGGTTATGACAGTGCAGTCCTAGAATACATCTCAATGCAACTGAAATAGAATATAAATTCTCATCTCTGGAATGATGGTGCGCAAATGTGTGCTCTACATAAAGGTGATATTGTTGTGTGAAGGATGCATTTCATGCAGCGGTGATGTCCATGATGTTTACCAATAAGGAAAATTTTCATCAAGTGTTATGAATGTTGTATTGCACATCTGAGATGATGTATAAAACAAGAGATTATGATAATTTTGAGTTTTTACCTGCAAGGCAAAAAACAAAGGCAGTGGTGGCTTAAAGAAATGTCAACAATGCCCGTGACAAAATGGTTGTACTTTCAACTTAGTAGCCTAGGATGGTCAGGTGGAGGTACTTCCATTCCAGTGTGTTGTATTTAAGTAATTGGGTTGACCCCAATGTCCAGGCAGCCAACCCTTGAACAAGATGCTTAACCTATGATCTCTAATGACATATATCTGAAAAACATTCACTGTAAGTTGCTTTGAACCAACATTTCTGCTAAATTACTAAATACTAAAATGAGAATATAGGCCTGACACCCTTATCTCTAATGGGTCCTATTCTCATCTATGCGTAGCAATGTCTACCTATTAGATTGTTTTAATTCAGGAAGTTTCCCCATCTGCTTACTTTCCCAGCATCCCTTTAGAGAGGATGCATGTGCTCAATGGTAATTACATTTTTATGAGAGCACAATCAACTGACTCCAAGTTGTTACGAGGGCTGGGAGGTCCTGCAGTGGCATAGTTATAAACCAGCATTACACACCTGGGTACAACTATCTATGTATCTATGTATCTATGTATCTATGTATCTCTCTGTCTCTCTGTCTCTCTGTCTCTCTGTGTCTCTCTCTCTCTCTCTCTCTCACGCGCTCTCACTCTCACTCACTCACTCTCTAACTCATCTATCTATCTATCTATCTATCTATCTATCTATCTATCTATCTATCTATCTATCTATCTATCTATCTATCTATCTATCTATCTATCTATCTATCTATCTATCTATCTATCTATCTATCTATCTATCTATCTATCTATCTATCTATCTATCTATCTATCTATCTATCTGCACTATATTGCCAAAGGTATTGGGACACCCCTCCGAATCATTGAATTCAGGTGTTCCAAACACTTCCATGGCCGCAGGTGTATAACATCAAGCACCTAGGCATGCAGACTGCTTCTACAAACATTTGTGAAAGAATGGGTCGCTCTCAGGAGCACAGTGAATTCAAGCGTGGTACCGTGATAGGTTGCCACTTGTGCAATAAGTCAGTTCGTGAAATTTCCTCACTACTAAATATTCCACGGTCAACTGTTAGTGGTATTATAACAAAGTGGAAGCAATTGAGAACAACAGAAACTCAGCCACGAAATGGTAGGCCATGTAAAATCCCAGAGTGGGGTCAACGCATGATGAGGCGCACAGTGCGCAGAAGTCGCCAACTTTCTGCAGAGTCAACAGCTACAGACCTCCAAACTTTGTGTGGCCTTCAGATTAGCATTAAGAACAGTGCGTAGAGAGCTTCATGGAATGGGTTTCCATGGCCGAGCAGCTGCATCCAAGCCTTACATCACCAAGTGCAATGCAAAGCGTCGGGTGCAGTGATGTAAAGCACACCGCCACTGGACACTAGAGCAGTGGAGACGTGTTCTCTGGAGTGATGAATCACGCTTCTCTGTCTGGCAATCCGATGGACGAGTCTGGGTTTGGCGGTTGCCAGGAGAACGGTACTTGCCTGACTGCATTGTGCCAAGTGTAAAGTTTGGTGGAGGGGAGATTATGGTGTGGGGTTGTTTTTCAGGGGTTGGGCTTGGCCCCTTAGTTCTAGTGAAAGGAACTGTTACTGCTTCAGCATACCAAGACATTTTGGACAATTTCATGCTCCCAACTTTGTGGGAACAGTTTGGGGATGGCCCCTTCCTGTTCCAACATGACTGCGCACCAGTGCACAAAGCAAGGTCCATAAAGACATGGATGAGCGAGTTTGGTGTGGAGGAACTTGACTGGCCTGCACAGAGTCCTGACCTCAATAGAACACCGATAGAACACCTTTGGGATGAATTAGAGCGGAGACTGCGAGCCAGGCCTGCTCGTCCAACATCTGTGCCTGACCTCACAAATGCGCTTTAAGAAGAATGGTCAAAAATTCCCATAAACACTCCTAAACCTTGTGGAAAGCCTTCCCAGAAGAGTTGAAGCTGTTATAGCTGCAAAGGGTGGGCAGACTTCATATTAAACCCTACGGATTAAGAATGGGATGTCATTAACCTTCATGTGCATGTAAAGGCAGGCGTCCCAAAACTTTTGGCAATATAGTGTATCTATCTATCTGTCTGTATCTAGCAGTTCCTTTCTGTCTGTTTATCTACAGCATCTATGTGTCAGTTTGTCTGTCTATTTTGGTCTCTTCGTAGTCATGGTTTCTCATTACTTGGGTTGCTTGTTCATCCAATCACGTGAAGTCTCTCTACAGCACCAGGCACAAAGTTTCTACTTGGGAGTCGCGTTGATACAACACCACTGGTAATAGTGGTACCACTATGGCAAGCCCTTTTAACATTTAATCAGTTGGGCTGACTAGTAGTGATTTCGTTTTCACTAGTGGAAATGACATTTTGACATGTCAAAATGTCGTTTTGACTAGTTGAAATGTTAATTTAAGATATCTGTAAAACAATTTTGACATGTTACAAGTATATTTTCACATGTAGAAATTACATTTAGACTAGTCTAAACAGATTTACAGATATCTTTAATTTAATTATTCACTAGTAACAATAATGATTACAGATATCTACAATTGAATTTCCACATGTTGAAAAAGGATTGTAACTAGTGGAAATGTAATTACCCATTTCAGATATCAACAATTGCATTTCCAATATGTCCAACATATCAACAAACCATTTCGGATATGTGGGCGTCATATTATTAAAATACCACAAAGCCATTGGTCGATGTTCAATTACCATATTCGTTTTGGATATGTCGCCCTAATTACCATATTCGTTTCGGATATTTATGTACGTCATTGAAGATATCTACATTTACATTTTCCAGAGATGAGAATTTATATTCTATTTCAGTTGCATTGAGATGTATTCTAGGACTGCACTGTCATAACCTTCCCCACTGTAAACCGTCACACCATCTGAAGTTGTCATTGATTAATAGTAGATATCTTTAATTAGAATTGCTACTAGTCAACATTACATTATGGATATGTTGGCTTGGAATTATAACTAGTCAAAAATGAATTTGTGATATGTACAATTGCTATTACCGCTACTGATTAAATGTTAAAAGGGCTTGTCATAGTACCACTGGCAGACTGCTTCCTCACCAGCACACACACACACACACACACACACACACACACGCACACACACACACACACACCCACGCACGCACCCACCCACCCACGCATGCGCACACACACACACACACACACACACACGCACACACACACACACACACACACACGCACACACACACACACACACACACACACACACACACACACACACACACACACACACACACACACACACACACACACACACACACACACACACACACACAGTGTGTATCGACTTCAGATTTATTTGTATGCAGGGGTTCCCCCCCGCCACTTGCCACTCAACTGCATCCGCGACCCAAGAGAGATATTGGTGTTATGGCATGCATCATTACGAAATATTTCATATTGGATCTTTTCCATGAGCTTCCCTTCAGGCGATGAATGCAGTAGAAAATAAATCTCTGATCTGTTGCTGAGAGGGGACAGACGGCTTCACAGCTGCAGAGCTGCTCATCTTACCCAAAAACGTAGCATGGCCACACACACATTCACACACACACCACAGACCTTCCCAGCAGCCACACACACACACATTCACACACACACACACACACGCACACACACACACACACACACACACACACACACACACACACATAAACACCACAGACCATCCCGGCAGCCACACACACACACACACACACACACACACACACACACACACAGACACACACACGCACAGACACACCACACAGATAGGAGATGGATGAGAGTACATGATTATAATACTATGACACTATCACACGATAATTATTATATTAATCATGGTGGAACGATATGAAAACACTAAATGCTCCCCTGCCGGAGTAAGTATACGCACACAAAGTTTGAAAGACGCAGATAAAGGATGTGACGACAGCCGACCGCCAGCGGGGAGGGGCATCTCGAGGCAGATTATCCATCCTAATTGCTTCTGGTAGTTACAATATTAACAATTATTATGGTTATAACATGAGCGGCAGTCGATCAAATTTCAAAAAATTAATATCATTAGATGGGTGGTGGTGTGTGAGATGGAATATTAAACTCTGCATGCTTCAATGAAAACACAGAAATCTCATAAAGTGTGCTTCCAGCTGTTTATTTATTACTGCCTTTCTGTGGTGAAAAAACCCCAACATATTTGCACTTTCTTTACTAGACACAAATCAACAGACAAAATCAATGGACATATTGAAGCAAGAAGCCCGGGTCATAGACAGGGACACCTTTAACTGACCCACCTTTGTCAATGTCTGAGTGGTGAACCAGCAACCTGTTGGATTTTACAGCTAGTCATTTCCACATTGTCAATTAAATATACAGATAGGAATAAACCAAGTACAGCTATGCATTTGGCATTTCTTAACCTTGATAATAAATGTAGTTTAAAGGACTGAAGTGGTGTAGTTTTGACTCATCACCACCACTTGCGGAGGTGTCTTGTGTGTTTATAAGGGCATGTATCAAGCCTATGGGTTTCTGCCATCCTATCTGATGAGGTTCCGCTCACTGCACATGATCTATTGCTAATGTGCACTAAAATGCATGAAGGGCTTGGGTGTTGGTTCACCTGAAATCAGACACAGATGGATACCTACGCAATGTTCAAGTTGAGAGGTTTTTGCATGAATGGCAGTGAATAGAGCTTCCTAGTGTTTGGACACCCACTCTAGCTGGAGAAAAACCTGAATAATGATAATAACTTAAGGGTGTACGAGTAGTGGCAGTGGACGTTTTCTGACAGAAGCAATGGCATGGTGGTGCATTTAGAATACTGCTTTTAAGAAGAATTTTGTTTTCGTTAATTTCAATATTGGATTATCACTTGTATTAATTATTATTCATTCATGCTTCAGGTTTCCACGCTCTTTCCCATCCGTCCTTACATTTTTTCATGCCGAAGAGCAAAACATGATTTAATCAGGTATCAATTTAGCGCCTTTTGCAAGCCGCTCTTTTGGTACATAATAAATATTTAGAAATTAAATCTCACCCTGCTATTTGTTTGCACTAAAGGATCCAAACTAAGTACACACACACACAGACACACACATACACACACATTCACACAAATACACACACACAAG
The DNA here is from genome assembly GCA_026745465.1 of Lota lota. Lineage (NCBI taxonomy): Eukaryota > Metazoa > Chordata > Actinopteri > Gadiformes > Lotidae > Lota > Lota lota. The sequence continues at coordinate 796,166 of JACYXH010000278.1, read as the reverse complement.
CACACAGACACACACACACACACACACTGCATCTCATTCAAACACACACACACACACACACGCATGGACAAAAACAAACAAGTGTTCCAGCTGTGTTTTTGTGTATTTTTAATCCACCCTCAGAGGCCGTTACACCGATGCAGGAGCTGTCAGCAATAAGGCAAGCAGCTCAATGCTCTGGGACATTTACTTTACATAAAGAACCTTGGAGCTGACATATAAACACATGCACATACAGTATATACACAAATACGCCCCCAAACACACACACACACACACACACAAACACACACAAACATCTTTGTTTACTCAAGGTTTGTATATCGAGCAATCCTCCTCTGCAAAACTCGTCCACAGTTGCAGCCTTAAAAAAAATAAACACTGGTATTTTGTTTTGTCAGTTAGTGTACAACAACGTCATACAATGACAGTCCACTCTTCCTGTCCTTGGAGCACAATACTGAGTAAAAGGATGCATCAAAAGTTTTTGTCATATTCCTGTTCCCAGACAAAATGCCTGTGTGACATGAATAGCCTATCGTTCACTATGTGTGCATGTGTGTGTGTTTGTGTTTATGTGTGTGTGCGTGTGTGTGTGAGTGTGGCTGCATTTGTGTGGTTTAGTGTGTGTGTGTGTGTGTGTGTGTGTGAGTGTGTCATTTTTCCCCACCTTGATGTAAATGTGACATTTTTATAGATAATAAAATAAAATTCACCAGGTGAAATGTCTCTCCCTTTGGCATTCTTCACCACATTACTTTACACACATATATAAATCCCTTGAAGGTCATTGTCAAGTTGTAAGTAGTTTGATAATCAATTTAGATAGAAATGTTCTCTTCAACAGAGTGACATCCATGAAAATGCTTAGCACTGACTATGCCTACAGGCGACACCCACTTTCCATCCCCAGCACATATCATATTTGCATACCTTTACATTTGCATGATTTTTGCAGCACTAAGTAACTCAAAGTTTAAAACAAGGAATCACACTGCGTACAAATTGTCCTTTTTGCATCCACTGAAGCCAGTCATGTTCTACAGTAACTCTGCATCTCATTCAAACAAACACACACACTCATATTCACACACACACACACACACACACACACACACACGTGTGCACACACACACATGTGCACACACACACAAACATGCATGCACGTACAGACACACACAAACAAACA